>CATIXQ010000031.1:329010-412609 GCA_949711755.1 Leptidea juvernica
GGGGGGGGGGTTCCAATTGGACCATGATTATATAAAATGAAAATATCCAAAATAACAAAATTGTGTCATGCAGATTATTTTTGAATTTTTTACAATAAAAATGCAATGTCTGTTTGTGTATCATAGCTATCTAATTATCTCTAATAATAATCGCTAGAACTATAAAAAAAAAACAAAAACTGAAATGAATATCGCCGCAACGGCTGACAGCATTAGAAACGTTTTTTTATGACAAAAAGGGAACGTTCAGGTGATACGCCTTGCCCATTACAATGCAGAGACACTCAGGATGATTGAAAATCCCAAAAAATTATGATCGGCACGATGAGCAAGATGTTAAGGCTTTTGATTGCCATCTTGTGCAAAGGACTTCCCCCTGGTAAACAAGCACAAGTGACATTGACAAGTAAAATTAAAAAGTTTACAATAAACATTGAAAATTTTTTATTCCACCGACTACAGAACTTTTTGCTAAAATGCCAATAGCTAAGACTCACTTATAGGGAGCTCTATGGAACCCTTCTCTATTCGCAGGTTGTCGGTATGTTTTGACAGGGGCACCTCTAAGCGGTAGCTCTCAAAATATTATAATAATTGTAATAATAAAATATTATAATAATTGTAAAAATAATATGTAATATCATACTTATCTCTAATCTTGCCATAAATACTGAAACACAGAAAAAAAAATGTCTATTGCAAAGAAAATTTATTACTTTTACAGTGTGTTACTTTTAGACATAAATATAAAACAATTTAAAATATAAAAAGCTTACTCGAAGTGGTCTCCATTGGCTGCAAAACAAACCTTTAAACGTTGAGGCCAGTTAACAATAGAAGCACGCACTCTTTCCATGGGATAATTCTTCACTGCCAATCTTCCAGATTGTTTTAGGGACTCCAAATAATCATAATCCACTGGATTTAGATCGAGACTAGACGACGGCCAGTCTTCAGCTCTGATGAAGTCCGAAACTTTCGTTTTGAACCAATATTGCGTAGACCGAGCTTTATGACCCGGCGTCGAGTCTTGCCGGAAGGACTATTCTTGGTTATTGAACATGGTGTCTTGATCGTCGGGTTAACTAAAATAAAAATGTAACTTTTACGCAAAAATCTAATGTTACAATTACACGCGTTTTAATCATTTAAAATTTAAAATTGTACCATAAATAAGAAAAAAGCTCGATGATTTTCTTGCGCCCGTTCTTCTCAGATCTGAGGAATACTATTTCGAATGGGTGGTAGTTTGTAAATAAGTGATTTTAAACTCTACCTTGAAAAACAAAATTTGAATTTGAATGGGCCAAAGCATACACCGTTGAAATAATAAGCTTTAAAAAGCATCTTGAGTAGAAAACCTCTGATATTGAGATATCCAAGTACCCATCTCAGCAGCTGTAACAAACACGACACGAGTTAATATTGCACAAGTAAATATGTTAGTGTCGAAGATTAGTTAGTGATGTATAACGGTACAGATAGCATAAGACGGTCGGGTTGCGAGACTGTAAGGAAAGCGGGCTGGTAGGGTCAGAGCGATTCGTGACTCCACTCCAGCGCGGAGAGGTTACCGTCACGACCGGGCCCTCGCCTCGTCGCCTCCAAATAACATGATATTACTTACTAACTGGCCATTTCACGCCACGTTTTGCATCACAACATCAAATCACATCAATGCATTGTGATTTGCAGCACTTTGTGATTCATTAATGCTGATGATATTGACGCTTTGTTATCGGTAATATTGTTACGATCTTAAGCTGCATTATCCCATACTAATATCAAAAGATGACGGTATGGGATGGTTTATGGATTGAAGTGAAAACTTCTTTAAATACGACCCTATAGGCCAGTGGTTAGTGACTCTGACTTAATAAGGTTTGGTTTGGTTGAACATTTGCATAATGAATATTATGAATTTCAGTTTAAAAGGTGCTGTAGCTATTGAATTTATTGGGCAAATTAGGCTTCTTATGTCTGAAAGAGAGGAGCAATTGCGATACAGAATAATTTTTGGTTCACGCAGAAACCTTATCGGCATTTTAGTTATTGTAATGGACAGGGCGTATCACCTACCACCATCTGGTTAACAACTGGCGCGTACGTCACCTTTTTCCACGAAAACTATAGTTTTTATTCATTCAATATAGCTATTGTGGCTTTAATCTGTAATATATAAAAAACTCGTGTCATGGTGTTCAACTTTGAACTCCTCCGAAACGGCTTGACCGATTCTCATGAAATTTTGAGTGTATATTGGGTAGGTCTGAAAATCGGACCACATCTATTTTTCATCCCCCTAAATGTTAAAAGTGGTCCACACGAATTTTTTTTTTAATTTTTTTTAAATTTGTTTGATTATAAGTCAGCATTAAAAAATACACACAACTTCAAATTTTCACCCATCTGCGATCAACAGTTACTTTTGTATCGCGATTTTAATATCGGCAATACAACGTTTGCTGGGTCAGCTAGTAATATATATATATACAATATAATGGAGAACACATGAACATTTTGTATTAGATCTTACATAAGATTTACATTTTCTTCATAAATCATATTAACCTTAATCTAACCAGCACTAGCGTAGGCCAATAAAATATCTACACGACGTAATTTTCTCAGACTTCGACTTGTTGTAAGAACGTTCAAAAAAATGTTTCTCAATTAAATAGACCCTTCACTCAGGAATAATATTGATTTCTAGCAGTGAAAGTTTTTGAATTTGGTTCTGTAGTTTTGTAGATGACCCATGACTAAAAAACTAATAAACTTTTACTATAGATAGATTTTATATATCTCGATGCTTTTGTAAGCCATAACAAAATATGTGCAAATTTCATCTGAGAGAATGAAATGCATTTCTCATAAGCGCAATATCATGCTCAGAAAATTTTATGATTTACCTGTGAATAGACGTGACAATATTAATGAAATTAATAGTGACATTAGGATAAACTTAGTAATATCATTTACTAGCTGACCCGGCAAACGTTGTTTTGCCATATAAAGTATAATTCACGCGATAGTTTTATAAGTAATAAAATATTGCCTATATATATATTGTACATCATTTAGTTCTATTGTCAATAGTTTTTGCAGCGCACGCAAAAATAGGTTTTCGATTTTACACCTTGTGTTACAAAATAGCAATTTTATTACGGATCCCTAATTTTGAAAAAAAAAACATAGCCTATAGCCTCGATAAATGGACTACCCAACACTGAAAGAATCATTCAAATCGGACCAGTAGTACCAGAGATTAGCGCGTTCAAACAAACAAACAAACAAACAAACACTGCAGCTTTATAATATTAGTATAGATTACTAACACTTATACTAAGGCCAACGAAAAGAGATAAAGAATGTCAACAAACGGACTCTTACTGAGTTACATTATACTGAGTTATATTGTCAAAAATACGGCTGATGCAGTATTTTCCAACGAATCATCTTTGTCTAATACAAACGACAGCGATAAGAATAGGATATCAATAAGTTGTATATAATTAATTTAAATAAAAATGTTTTGAAGCCCTGAAACTTTGTTTACATTCTTTATCTTGACTCGTTGGCCTTACAATAAATAAATACGGCTATGAGTCATGGCGTGCTTAAGGGTAAACTTACGAATTAAGAGAAGTCCTATGGGAATAAGTATATGGAATATGGAATATCCTAAAGGCCTGGTTCTTCCATAAAAAAAAAGTGATTCAATGGGTCACACTTCCGACACACGATTTCGTACCGGATTTGTCTGCTTTCCAGTTTTCTTGGTCAAGATTTTGGGTTAGGAACAATTATTAATGTGAATATTATGTCCTCGAAGAGAGCATTCTCGAAGATTTTTTTTTACTCGTCCAAAATTGACCCTTAATATGACCTTTCTCCTTCCTTCCTTTCCCCAATGATATCTCTCGCCCCATTAGCCTTTACTTCCTTCTATCTCTATGCCATTCCTCTTTCTACATTCTTTAAAAGTTTATCTCCCACAACAATATAAAGTTGAAGTTTTTATCCTTTTTTTGTTTATATTCTCCCCTTCAACGTACCCCTTCTCCCTCAGATTGTGCTTTCTTAGTAATAAGGTAGTAAATATATTATGTGTGCTCAAAACTAAATTAGCTCATTCTTGTGTTCCTAATTTTTCAGAACACAATAAGGAAACCACACCTTAATATGTTATTCGACCATCCTTTTCTTTAAAAAAATCTCTCCACTCTGATGTTGGCACAATCGTGAAAGACGCAGCTATTTATTTTCAAAAAAATAATTATAATGCATCTATACAAATCTTAAGCTTTTATTATTGTACAAACTTCTCGAAATAATGTATTCGTCCGAAGCAAAACTGGTTTGAAAATGATTGAACGTATAATGGCTTATTATAAAAATATTTTAATGTACTTATTTCAGTACAATATATTCATTAACTTTTAAAAATGAAACGAGAATAATCACTCCTATACATTTAGTATCCTCAGATACTTCGGACATATCACGCGACGTGGAGAGCATGCCATAGAGAGACTTGTTGTCCAGGGACGGGTCAACGGCAGTAGGTCAAGAGGACGCTCCCCTATGCGCTGGACAGACCAGATCAAAGCCCTAACCAATATTCCCCTCAACACATGTGCCAGAGAAGCAATAGCCAGGGATAACTGGCGTAGAATCGTTCGTCGTTCGACGTGACCACGACTGCTCTGTCAAGAGTAATCCGACGAAGAAGAATAATACATTTAGTATGAGATTAGTGGAAAGATTTTAGTTTCCATATCTTAAAAAGTTATTTTAGGTTAGTACTCATATAAAGGACACTGTTTATTAACCTGACAAAGTAATATAACTACCTTTTCAATGAATAGTATATTTTTCTAAGTACAAAAATTTTCTTTTTTTTTAATAATCCTCTACTTACTAAACTTTTCTACTAATCTCATATTAAATGTATGGGAGTGTTTTAAATTTCAATTTTGGATACTTCGCGTTCGGTTTTTAAAAATTTATTGATGTACTTGTACTTAATTTATTAGGTAACGTTCTTTCGATAACAGTTTAAGGTTATTTGATATCTATAATATTTACGGAATAATAGCCTGGTCATACTGAACGATTACATCCTGGAGCTCTGTTACCAAAATCGAAAGCCGAAGTTTCGATCCGAAACGAAAGAACGACGAAGTTCTAAAAACCAAAGTACTTCGGAACCGAATAGTGCGGACGGATTTCATTTCGGAACCAAGTTGTATTTTCGATCATAATAATGTCAAACAACGAAAAAGTAAATGTCAAGTGAATTTGGTAGTTACGAGATATATTGTAACCCCAAATTATTTGAAATCCACCGTTTTGTTGAAGTTGGAGTGGTGTTGTACCTCGGTCACTGTTAATCATTTGTACCTTGGTCAGTGACCAATATATTGATGTTGTACTTTGGCCAGGAGAATATTTTCT
Organism: Leptidea juvernica; assembly: GCA_949711755.1. NCBI lineage: Eukaryota > Metazoa > Arthropoda > Insecta > Lepidoptera > Pieridae > Leptidea > Leptidea juvernica. The sequence goes on from CATIXQ010000031.1 coordinate 334,471, forward strand.
TAAATTATTTCACATTTACGTAATATAATATTCCTAACAACATATAAAAGATTTTGTCTCGTTAGAAAAAAGAAACTGTGAAAATAATTTTGATTTTATTATTTTTTTGTTAAATATGTCATATTTAATGAATTAAACGGTTTTAGTTAAGAATAGTTATTTAAGTTTTTAATATTTTCCATAAATTACCCTCAACTCCTCAATGTATCCTAGGGACACCATAGTACTGGTCTATGTACATAGAGTATGTTGTACCTTGGCCATAAATCCCTTTTTTCGTTTTAATTATTAAAACACATGTAAGTATGAAATATGATTTTATTATATTTTGGTGGTGAATACTCAAATAATTGATCTTTCAAAATATACAAAAATAGTTTGAGTACAGTTCATGAAATAAAAATAAAAATAGATATCTAAAAAACTGTCCTAGGTACAACAGCTCCCCTACTGTTATAGTGGCGTAGTAGGTTCAACTTTTTCCCTTTTGTGTACATTACAAAAAAACATAGCAGTCACGCAAATTACGGTCTTATTATGAGAGTATATAATTGGATATCATTCCGGAAGTGAGTAATAATTATTTCGTAATTTAAATCAGAACTTCGAATGACATTTACGAGTAAAAATTGGTCTTACCATTAAAACTATAAGTGAGCTGGAATCAATTTAATCAATACGAAATTCTTTCGATGTTTTCGATCGATGAATCACACATGTACATAAATAAAGTTAATGATGTGAAAATTAAGCCGTGGTTAAAAATCGGCAGTCATTCATCAATCATGTTCCTCTGCGCATACTTTTAAGTTTTTTGTCAATCTGTAGTATTTCTGTAGATCTACTACATTTTGAACTGTGTCATGTAGGGTTGCCAACCATAATATAGTATCCATTTTTTATGAAAATAAGGGACTAGACGAGCAGGACGTTCAGCTGATGGTAATTTATACGCCCAACCCATTACAATGCAGTGCCGCTGAGGATTCTTGAAAAACCCAAAAATTCTTAGCGGCACTACAATTGCGCTCGTCACCTTGGGACATAAGATGTTGTTTCATTTGCCCAGTAATTTCACTAGCTACGGCACCCTTCAAACCGAAACACAGTAATGTTTACACATTACTACTTCACGGCAGAAATAGGCGCCGTTGTGGTACCCATAATCTACCCGGCTTCCTGTGCAAAGGAGCCTCCCACTGGTAAAAATCCTACTATTTAAGGGACCAACCTATTATTATTTTAAAAATATAATATAGTAGCCGAAACTACTATATTTTATCGGATTTTTCTGTGATAAAAAAAGTGGAAAGATGAGCGCAATAGAGCCTGAGTATCGGTCGAATAAAAGCAGACTAAATGGAACACCATTATAACGCACAATTAGATTGTAATGATAGTTATGAAGGGTTCCTTAAATATAAAAACCTATTAATAAAAGCTCAATGTAGTACAAAAATCATAGAAATGGTTTAAAATATATTTTTCCCTATCTACTACATTTTTTTGAGTACTCAATCCAAAATGACTATATTCGGTCTAAAAAAAGTTGGCAGCCCTAGTGTCGTAGTGCTTACATTTTCTTATATTATACCTATACTTGCTCTTTTATGGAAGAGGAGGACAAATGAACATAGAGGTTTATGAGGTATGTAAAGCTATTCTCACAACCTGGAACTCCTGCAACACCAATGGAATTACAATAGCGCTGCAGGTCTTTTTAGGAAGCTTATAATAACGGTGGTTTATTTAATTCTATGGAAAAAATATTAACAATAAATTTATCTTTCTTCTAAATTACCTTGTACGCACCCCTTTTTGGTAGAAACCTCCTCAAAGGAATTCTATTCAGTTCTGTTTACTGCTATTTCTAGCCAAATTAGCATCGCCATTGCGTGCGTGCCTATCCTCTCGTGTTGCAAGAGAGAATGGGTAGGGATCATTTACTTGAGATGGTCTGTAGGCCGGCTGGTCATGGCTTATTTCATAAAAAAAAACGCTTTATAATAAATATTATCATCTATAATTCTACGATTAATAGACCGCGGCTGTCATTATATTTTGTTCTCAATTCCCAGTCACCATAGTATTAAAAGTGGCCTGAGTCTAAGTATTCCTTACAACATGAGCCTTGTGCCAATGTGCCAATGAAAGTCCTATCAAAATTTCAGCCCTTCCAGTGATAATCGGAGACCAAAATATAGACAGACAATTTTTTTTATTGTTTTTCTAAAAAAAACTTAAATGATAAATACTGAGTCACTAAGATTTAACATCAAATGTCTGACGGTGAACGTCCATCAACGACAACAACTTCCTTAAAGGCATAAAAGGCATTTATTTTCTCAAAATTGATTCCTTTAGAATTCTACTTGATGTCATTTCTAATAACTACTAGATACTACTACCGCTTCGGAAACAAATGGCGCTCTGACAGAGAAGAAGCGGCGCAAGAAACTCTCCTACTATTCTTTGTTTGCGCTCTTTTCAATAAAAATATACAATAATGTACAGTCATTTCTATCGCTATAAAATAATCACAATCTAGTCCCAGGCTGTCCGATCATTTAGATATTCAGCAGTGGAGTAATAGGATTTACGACAGAGCAATCTTTTATAAAGACTAGCAATTCTCCTGTGATTCCTCTGGTGTTGCAAGAAAACGTGGGCGTACGCTCGTTTGTCCTCCTCTCCCATAAAAATTAAAATTTTAGTTTTCAAGAATCATGAGCGGCATGCATTGGTGTGGTCTCGTCACTTCTTACCTAAAAGTATTACTATGTATTCTTATTAATTTCAGTTAAATATTGCCTGAGTTTTTTCATCACAATGGCGCGTAGTTATAACACGATGAATAAATCTAAAAGGTAATATAATGTAAAATAATGCGGGATTAAGGAAGATATACGTTACATTTATGTAATAGCTTATACCTTATGATTACAATATTATCTATTGTAATAACTCTTGATATAATATGGTGGTAATAATTGATAAGAAGGGTAGATCTTCTTGTGGTTAAAAAGAGGATGACATTTTTTTGCATGTAGGGTATCATTAGATAGGTCTTTCAAAATCAAATTTTGAGAATTTTGAGAACGGAATGTGTTTTGTAAATATTGTGGGTGAAAAGTCGAAACGTAAATATTTATATATTACACATGTAAACTTGTTTTGGATCATTTACTTCAAGATACTTAGGAAGTATTTATAAATCCTTTCCGAATTGTACTCACGAGTGCTAACTACAGTCGATGACCACGATTAAAGCATTCAATGCTTCGCAGGTCCAATTAGACAGCGTTTTGTTTTGATCAAAGATAACTTCACGACCCATTGTTCCGTCCACCACCTGAAGATATTGTGGAGACACCACAGTGATCACTCAAACTGTCAATGGTAATGATGACTGCTTGCGGACGAAAATACTCCATCATTTAGCCTACGATGTATCATTAAGAGCGTTGTTAGATAAATACGCGCATATAACCTTCGCTTGTCTTACAACATATTGTTGACGATAAAACAACACGCCCAGAGCATGCCTTTACTTATGTGGGAGGATGTGGGGACTTGTTTGACAACGTGACAAATAAATTTAACATATATTGCTTGATCTAGAATTAAATTTGTTCGTGGAGGTCAGAACTGCAAAGAAATACTTGTTTCTTGCTTATATTATTATAGATATTATGTCTGTAAAATGTTTTACATGAAATATCGTAGATTTTAAGCACGTATATTATATTTGCAGGGCACATAGTTCAACGGACAGATGGCCGTTGGGGTAGTAAAGTCTTCGAATGGCGACTACATACCGGAAGACGCAGTGTTGGTACGGACAAGATGGACCGTCGCTCTGTTCAAGATCACCGGAATACATTGGATGAGGGCAGCGCAGGACCGATCATCGTAGAGATCTTTGGGGTAGGCCTTTGTCCAGCAGTGGATGTCTTCCGGCTGATGATATTATGTTTTAGATTGACAGTCAAAACTACATTTCAATAATTAAATATATAGAAAAAAATAATTAAAAGCTTTTGTCATAAAACTAATCTGTACTACTTTAGAAATTAGACTCTGTCTGTAATTACATTTTGTTTGTTCAATTTTATGATAAATTAACGTTTTATGACTCACTGACAACAATTATTTTTATGATAATTGGTGTGTAAGTGTGTAGTAAGATCATTTGTTATATATTTTAATATAATATTGACCCTTTGTCCCCTGTTAGTTCCGGCTAGTCTCTAAAACTGTTGGACGGATTCTGGCTTTCGACGGACGGAACTTTCATTTGGGACGGGAATTTTTCAAATAAGGCTTTCTTCAATAACTAGTTATTCACACAGCAAATGGTTTGATAAACGAAAACTACGCGTGCAGATTCGCAGATGGCCAATCATTTTGACATAACCATCAAAATAACAAACAAAGCCAGTAGTAAGACAAAGATAGTATTATTAGTTTATATAACCTTTAAATAACCGCTTGCCATAAATGTCTAACTGAAAATAATATCCCGCCGCAAGTCATACTGTGCGTCGTCTGAATATTTCCATCCATACTTGAACTACTTTTTGTGTATATATTCGATAAAAATTACGCAGAGCGCTCGCAATAATCACTCAACTGGGTCTGTTTTCTCTTTCGTCGAATCTCGCAAGTGCAAGACAATAAATCAGAAGTGTAAAGTCGCTTCAATTTACGCTCATTATTTTGGCCATGTGCAATTCGCCGTGAGCTAATTGTATTAATTAGTACCCATTAAATTCAGGCACATTGAATGCTTTGAGACCCTAAAAACATCACACTACGATAATATTATGCAACAATCTTGTTTATAATATTTTCATCAGCACTTAATCTTCCTATTTATGTTGCAAATTGCATTTTATGCAACTCGTTTGGACCCAAAAACCAGAATACACTAAATTAATTTTGCTTATCATTGCTTAGATGCAAATTTCATTAGATTTCTGTTGAAATTAGGATCCTATGTATCCGTTGAGATATTAACGTTTATAAATGTAGATGTTTAAGCTACATAGCCTTCGAATACGTGTTTTGATATAACCATATGTGTTCATTATTTTATTTTTATACCAAAACCCCTTTCATTCAAATTCAAATATTTTTATTCAAAATAGGATGTGACGTCACTTATTGAAAGTCAAAAACTACCAGCCATTCCAAAACGAATGCCTCAGTCCTGAGAAGAATGGGAGTAAGAAACTCAACGATCTTTTTTCTTTTTCATCAAAAAAATTTGCTTACAAAGTAATATTGTACAATTAATTAATATTATTATTTAATAGCCTGAGGGCGGTCGCTCCATTTCAATCTATGGTATCATTAAGAAGATTGGGATCTGCACTGTAGACAAACGCAAACACAAATGGTGCGGTTTGTGTATTTGTGGGGCATGGGGCGAACCTGTAGTAACTCAGCAGGAATCGAATCAAATAGCTCTTCGGAACACTCCCCGTGATAGATGCGGTATGACGCAACTAACAATACCTATTTGTTTTATTATACTTATATTTTTATCAGACCACAAATCCCAGCAAAACAACGGCGCCTTTCTGCCATGAAGCATTAATGTGTAAGATTTATTGTGTTTCGGTCTGAAAGTAGTGTAGCTAATGAAATTACTGGGCAAATGAGACTTAACTTAATTGTTGTGCGACTCAGAATGTTTGGGTTTTTCAAGAATCCTGAGCGGCACTACACTGTTAAGGGCAGGGCGTCACCATCAGCTGAACGTCCTGCTGGTCTCGTCCATTTTTGTCATAAACAAAAGGCCGATCAGTTTGGATACTTCTGATCATCTAAAAGTAACATAATGACCCATGGGCAACAACAACCGACGAGAGAGGCGGTACCTGCAATATACCAGCGACTGACCAAAAGACTGCTCAGTCTTTCAACTTCCATTAACGAACCGACTTACGATCATCATCAATTTACCAGACAGCCCATTGAGCAGGGGCTGTCTGAATGCGGAAGAAAGCGCAGCTCACGTAATCCTACAATGTGTGGATGTAGCTCCTAGAAGCCTTTGAAGTCCCAGGAGACTTCGTAGTTTCTGGAAGAAGCTTGGTTGGCTGGTCTTGCCACCTCATACATAATAGACCGCTTATGAGTAAAGAGCTCATCGCAGAAAAAGTAGCTTACTAATTACCGATAACCAATCACCTTTTATATGAAAAAGGGTACAATGAAGCACACATATGGGTCACCTGATGGCATGTGACGCCGCTCATACTCTCTTGTAACACCAGAGGAATCACAAGAGATGTTCCGACCTTGTAAAACGTCGAATGAATACCCATATAAATTCGAAAACCGAAAACTCAATGATCCGTGGCAACCGAGGAACAAACGGTCAACGGTTCTACACCTCCGGCGCATTTCAGTTCCTAATAATACCACACTCGTATTAGAAGCATTCTACAAACTAGTGTTTCTAAAGAGTCTCCGATCACCCTAAATATTAAATTGATTGAAAATTAGCTAAGCTTTAACACAGTTTTTTGCATTCACGCTTATAACCAAATTTATTAAATATTATGTTAATTATACAGAAATTTCTCCAACATGAGCTTCAGAAAGTTCAGTTTCATAAGCCATAAATGAAGAACATTGCTTATAAACTTTTTGCTCAGGTTTCTTCTGTTTCTCATTAAATACAAATGCGTGTGGATGCGTATTTCACTACTGTTATTGCTGTTAAATTTACCCATATATCGACTAAATAATAGTTCACATTATAGAATACTGAATGAACAGTGAATAAGGTGTCCATCACAACATTAATAAACTTTAAGCATACGACACACGACCCCTGATTCGGGTCACAGGTAGCAACTAACTTACTGCCGGTTGATCTGTTGCGACATCCATGTCATACTAAGGCTGGAGTTTCATTAGAATTTCTAATATCTAAATATATTGCCGGGTTAGCACTTATAAGATTGTGTGATGCACCAAGTATCATATCAAATGAATATTTAAAATATCAAGTTATACTCGACCACCTTTCAAATTCAAATATTTTTATTCCAAATACGATATGAAATTATTTTTATTCTTTGTTTTAGTTTGATATGAAGGTAAGAAAACAACAAATTACTCTGAATGCTGGTATAAAATGTTTATTATTTTTATTAAGGTATAGAGACTAGAAGCAACAACAAATATGGACAAGCAATTTCATATTATTATTGCATTCGAATTTCAGGATTACTTTGCAGAAGACCTTACTCCTTTACCGTCGGTATATTGGAATGGTGCTTTAAGGCGGCCGCGGCGGATATATAATAGGCAAATGAAATATTTGTACAGCCTAGCGAAACTCTCTAAGAAAAAGCAATGGTATAAAACGTGTGCAGTCATTGATAGATTGACAGGTGACGGCTATAATCTTGTAAAAAATGGAGATAGCCGAAATCCACTACGTTATAAGCGACTGCTCGCTTCCAAAGTTAGCCAGATATACTTCGTCGTCTTACTATTGTAAAACATTTCAAACTTATGTCAAATTCACTGTACGTTTCATACTCAAATAATTTAATTTCAATTTTTACGCAGTGCCGCCTCTTATTACGTAGTATTTACATCCTCTTTGTATTCGTAGAATAGAGCGGATAATACTCCAATTTTATCTCTCACAACATGAAGAAGTGTTTTCAAATGTCATGCAATTGTAATTCACTAGAGTAATATATGAAACAGTAGGGCAGATCACAGAAGCAGTATTGCGCAGTTATTTGTGCCGGGGCCTGTCCCTCAAGGCGGAGCGGTTCTCAAGCATTGGTTACCAGCAGAGCGTGTCAACAATTTGATTGGACAATAAAACAATTTAGTGAAAGTGACGAGTTCACAAAACACCTTGGGCCAAATATTTTATTATTATATAATGCTAGGATATACTCAGTCAACTTATTAATTTGTATTATATTATTAACTTAAATGTCATTTAGTATAAGTTAGGTAATTTAATGTCTAATAACTAATTAGTCTTACCCAACTAGTCTCATCCTTACTCAAATAAATCTATTCGAAATGAACTCGAAGATTAGCATCCTTGTGCGGTGTTTCCGGGACGATACGACATGGGTACCTTCAAAAAAAGGGCGTACACCTTCCTTAAAGGCCGGCAACGCTCTTGTGATTCCTCTGGTGTTGCAAGAGAATGTGGGCGGCGGTGATCACTTAACACCAGGTGAACCGTACGCTCGTTTGTCCTCCTATAACATAAAAAAAAGCATGACATTTTTAGGTAGGTACCTAATGTATTAGGTACGTTAAAAAATCAATCAATCAATATCATTTACGATATTACGTTTCTAAAAATAACGTTCAGTGCTGTTCAATTTATTAATAAAATACGGGTTTTAGTATGCAATTGCCATTTTGGCGTACTTACTTTGGAATAAAATAAAACTTGTTTCGAGATTCCGAATGAAGCTTGAATTATTTTTTCAATCGACATTGAAATTAAAGTAGGTACCTAATTGTTGAATCATCGTTTCGGAAATGCTCAATTTTTATATCCGGACCAAAACTGTTGATAATCATTAAGTTGTCAAACGTTGAGATGATTTATTAAGAGTATAGAGACTTTTAAAGAGCTTCACATTATTTTTCAATTGTGTTTCTTGTTCCAATTGATTTGTTGGTATCTTGTTCACAAGTTCAGCAATAATGTAACAAATTTTAATGTTTATTCTGTAAGTAGACCACAAAAATAGCACTCTAAGACGTTGTTAATTAAGATTTAGGGTAACTGCATGCAAAGGCACGTAAGAAGTTATATCGAAGTCATTAGTTCCGTTTCTATCGGTAGCAAAATTTTAAAGAAAATCTTTCTCCATCGATATTTTTTCTCACAAACCTCAATCTATGAACCTGAATTGAAATGTTTCAACCACTCGTGTTTACTGTAGTTGTTTCAAAATATTACTATGAATAGGCATAAATAGAGATTGGAATCAAAATTAAGATGCAAATTGGTACACGCATATCGAGAAAATTAGCATTGTAAGCGACAATAAGTAGGTACTAGAGAATGACTCAGCGTGTCAGTCAGTCCATCAAAGTTGACTGCATTGTGACGCAAGCAGCGCACAAGTTGACTAGAGCAAGCCCGCCCAAGCCCTCGATCGAGCCGTGAAATTCAATTATAAAAATTAGGTCATCGCTTTAGTACGCGCATTGACTAAATACCCATAGGTACTGTACAATTAACAATACCCACACATGACGTGACACTGCATTATGTTTTGTATTGTGATCGTTTGATATTGTAACTGTACCTGCCTAGGTACCTGTAATTAATTAAATGAAACTGGTCCGGTACAAGGTACTCAGGTGTTAAATGCTGATAGGGGACCTACATATAGGGTATTTTTAGATTTTACGAAAAATGTTTATTTAATTTACCAGTGGTAGGCTCCTTTGCACAGGATGCCGGCTAGATTATGGGTACCACAACGGCGCCTATTTCTGCTGTGAAGCAGTAATGTGTAAACATTACTGTGTTGCGGTCTGAAGGGCGCCGTAGCTAGTGATATTACTGGGCAAATGAGACTTAACATCTATCGTCTCATGGTGACGAGCGCAACTATCGTCCCGCTCAGAATCTTTGGGTTTTTCAAGAATCCTGAGCGGCATTTCATTGTTATGGGCATGGTGTATCAATTATCATCAGCTGATCGTCCTGCTCGTCTCCTCCCTTATTTTCATTAAAAAAAAATGTGTTATTGTGGTTATTGGCCTTAGTAGATGAACCTTACTGATGGCCTCCTAGCTAATACTCTAGGTAACTAAAATTGATTTAGCGCATGCTTAAAACATTTCAAAATTTTAAAATATCTACTCAATAAATATTTGAAAATTATAATTTCTAATATTATAATAAAGAATGCTAAATCGATTGGCTATGCTATGCCTTTACGTTGAAACAATATCTGATAATATATTCTTCCAATTGATGGGACAGCATAGTTTATGATCTTTGCCTGACCCGGACGGGATGTGTAAAAAGCAATAAATAAAAACTGGCAAGTGTCAACTGCCAAATTGACAAAGCGGTAAGGCAAGTGCCAAGTGCGGCTTTTAGTAAATACGACTTGCAATTACTATTTCGAAAAGAATTCCCTATTATTTTCTACTAGTGGTATCATGATTACAAATTTTGATAAACTGTGCGGTGAGCTTGAGAAACAAGAGCTAGAGGTATTTAATAGAAATAATAACAATAATTATGACTATCAACATAATGTACTTAAAATTTTATTTCATATAATATTATTAATATGTCTATTGATTGTTGTTGTTTCCTGCTTCTGGTGCTAGATACAAGATTATAATATTTATATGTGGATGAGGCTTCCTACAAACAGCTTTATTTAAAACAAAAATCATAAATCAAATCAAATAAAGAACCAAATGTAGTGATTTTTAAACAGATTTTTAGACAAAGAATTTGTCACAAATTGGTTACACTTGCATGATCTTGATTTAATAATCAGTGTTGCTTGTGCTATTTCAAAATCAAGACTGATCTTCCAGTGAGACTAACAAATTAAGCCACATACAGATTGAAGAAGGATGTGTCTACTTTATAATGCATCTTACATATTATTAATAAATCTTTTATTCTATTATTATTTGATTCCTACCGCCGAATTCCACCTTCGCACGACACGCCACAAATTAGGATATCATCTCCACCATCTGGATGTGTGGCGGTCCTCCACAGTGTGGTTTTCAAGGAGCTTTCTTCAAAGCTGTGGAATGAGTTTCCTTGTGTGGTGTTTCCGGGACGTTACGACATGGGTACCTTCAAAAAAAGCGCGTACACCTTCCTCAAAGGCCGGCAACGCTCTTGTGATTCCTCTGGTCTTGCAAGATAATGTGGGCGGCGGTGATCACTTAACACCAGGTGACCCGTACGCTCGTTTGTCCTCCTATTCCATAAAAAAAATCTTTTACTCAAGATCCAAACGGGCAATGCATAGTGCTTTAATCAACAGTTCCTTTGAACCATCATTGTTTTCATAGTTTTACTAAGGCATATAATTCCAAAATTTATTGCAGTATATATAAATCTCTTGTTAAATGCATCATAGAAGTTACGCTGTTTCAAGCTTCAACAAGCATGTCCCTTTGAAGCCTACTTGTTGTATTAAATGTTATCATGTGCCATTTAATAAGTAAGCTACAGTTAAAGGCTCCTTCATATATCTTGGTATTAAATTTTACAATAAAATACCAGACAGTATTCTGATGTATGGTTCATGTCTGGTCCACACAGGCCACCTAAAATTGCACAATATTATATTAAATAGCTTAAGTTGTTATTTGATTTAAAAGATGGGCTGGGAGTTTTTTTATCAGTTCTACTCCCCATGCCCGTAGCCCCCCATAGCCCCTTTACAAACTAATGTAGCTTCATGATATTTATTGTCACTCCCTATGGTAAATAAATATAAATAAACTAGTGGACCCAACAGATGTTGCCCTTTACACATGTCTTAAATTTGAAACTTCACTAACATACACATGAGCAGGAGAATTATATTATATGGACGGAATTGAGAATCTAAACCAATCTCAAATTCACTGAAACAAACAAAAAAACCATCAAAATCGGTCCAGCCATTTAGGAGGTAGTTTAATTGTGAATTTAAACCATTCTCGTATCCACCACACACACCAATCTCAAATTCACTGGAACACACATAAATATCATCAAAATTGGTCCAGTCGTTTAGGAGGTAGTTCATTTGTGAATCTAAACCATCCTCGAATCCCCTTGAACTCACACTAAAAATTTGATCAAAATCGGTCATGCCGTCTAAGAAATATATATATAAAGATATCTATTATAATCACTAAGGTGGCTTAATCACAGTCATGAGTCCAGGAAACTCTAACATTAATACAAAGAAGATGGCTTATGTTATGTTTTTATTTAAATTTTTATATATTATATTTATTTCGCTCTTTTAAATATGTGTTTTTCTTTCTTTTAGGCTCCCAATGGTGTGGCACCAGCAGCAACATATGCTCAATTACTAGCAATTTATTTATATCAGAATGATTTGTAAGTAAATGAAATTTTTAAATAAATATTTACAAGTTAAATTAACATACCATTATACACTAATAAAATTACAAATACCTAGTTGTTAATCAAAAATCATAATATTATGGTTAATTGTATTTTCTTTGATCATATACAAAAGTTCTATTCTATTCTTCCTACTATGGCTCCTGTGGAAGGTATACCACAAGTTTGTCAATGTCACGTTAAAGTAGACCACCAGAGAGAATTTTTGTATTCTAATTTGATTGGTAGTGATCGGTGCTAAGGATTGAAACAAGTTTTATTTTCTTATTTTATACCTGAAACAATTATGCATGCAGTTAGACTAAAAAGGACATACACACATAATTACATAAATTATTACAAGTATTTAATGATATTTAGAACTTAATCTTATTGTTTTTAATATATTTACACAAAATATTTACAAAAGGAGTGAAAACTAGGGAGAGGAGACATTTAAAGGAAGTTGGGCGGGGTACTTCAGCAGGTATAAAATTGTGCAAAGAAGGTTGCATTAAGGGACAATTGAAGAACAGATGATCCATGTTACCCTCGTCTAGGCAACATTCACAAAGGGAATTGTCTCTATATTCAAAAGTTATTCTAGGATTTAATTTCCTGACAAATATATTTCAGGTGTAATGCTAAATTCCTATGGAAGAGAATACCTCAGAACATCACATCTAGTAATCCGGAGATTTCAGCAATTTGGGCAGTTGGACAAAAATTATGGAAGAAGGATTTACCAAGAATGTATCAAGCACTTGCTGCCTACCATTGGGTGGAGCCAGTTGCAACTATTATGAGGGCTCTTGAAGGTACTAACTTTTATCTTATGAAATAGTAAGATACTATATAGTAAGCTATCTTACTGTCTATCAAATCCAGAAGAATAGTTTTGCCGGCTTTTTAGGTGTTAAAATGGCTATTTTGGAGGTTATGCATGTTACATAGTAATAGCAGTATGGGATGGGGCTCCAAAATCTCATCTGTATTAGGTACTATGCACACTTATTCTGCTCTTTTCAGCTGTCGTCATAGAAAACAACAATTTTGTATGGAGACATGTATGCGTCGATTCAGCTTTCCGCGTCCATTCTGCTTTCGCGGCAAACCAGCATAAAATGAGGATAAATATGTTTTTATTATGCGAATGCTATAGAGAGCGTTCGGCGCGTTCCTTTAAAACACACACACACACACACACACACATTGGTTCTGGGCTCTGTTTTTAGCTTATTTTTTCATGCAGTAATGCAGCTCAAATCTCTTAATACTTTGCAGTTGACCCGGCAATAGTTGTTTAGCAAAATATGTATTATATGTGCTTACTACTTTTCAAAGGGATCTGTCTGGGAACATAGATTGTAGTACAGCTTGAATGTTTCATAAAATGAGTTGTAAGCTGTATTTGGGTCATTAGTTTCATATGTACATCAAAATTAATATTATTCAGGCAAGATATGAATTTATTTCGGTTATTTATTACATGAATTTATTTAGTTAGAAACACAATCCACAATGAACACAACACAATGAACAACTATCCGACCTAAGTCGGATAGTTGTTCGCCAATGCTTTATACTGCAGGATACACACTGGATATTAAACTAGATGGTGTGATCAGAAAGATCCCGGCTAGATTATGGGTACCACAATGACGCCTATTTTTCTTCGGTCTGAAGGGTACCATAGCTAGTGAAATTACAGGGAAAATGAGACTTACCATCTTATCTATATTATCTTCAAGAATCCTGAGTGACAATGCATTGGCTTGTCTCTTATTTTCATAATAAAACAATCTACTTCCAAAATTGTGTGTGTGTCTCAACTAGTGATGGGCCGAATGTGGTTTGAACGAATACAAACTTCAACCGAACATAGGGCTAAAATCAAAAATTCTACTGATAGCCGAAGTTCATTTAAACCAAATCTAAAATGAAGTTTGGCTCATCCCTAGTCTGTACTTTTATTATTATTGCATTTTGTTTTAACTTTAAAAAACTTTGTTGTAATTCTAAAAACTCTAAAAGTATATTATTAATATTTTATTTGTTCATTTCAGAAAGAGCACGAGAAAGAGCATTGAATCTAATAGGAAAATCATACAGTTCGATTTCAATTGAATCAGTTCTGGCAGTGACAGGCCTGAGCAAGGAGGCTGTGCTGCAAATTTGCAGAGAACGAAAGTGGGAGCTTGATGATGATGGTGTAACAGTCCGACCAGTACCTCCAGTTCAGCCCACTCCGTTACATACATCTAGTGAAGACCAACTGTTCAAGCTGACCGACTTTGTTACATTCTTAGAGAGCTAAATAGGTCAGTTTTTAAATTTCATTATATTTTGCCATATCAAAGAATTGTTAATCTGTTCGGATCACTGCGCTAATCTGAAGTCCACTGGAAGTATTCACACATTTTTTTTTTATTGTTTTATAATTGATAATTTCCTCAGCATTAAAAATTTAATATAAATAATTTAACATAAATTTCTTTATTGCTTGAATTTAAGTTGTTTTTTTTTCTGAGAGTCTTGCTGCTAGGCAAGTGATGAAAACAGGTCAGGTTTATAATTTTAGTGTGCATAACAAGCTACGTCTCACTCTGGATTTGTATGTTGCTTTGTGATAGTATGCATGTATTGCTCAAAGTAGAAGTTAACTGTCAACCTCAATTTTTTCGACTTTTTCACAGCTGTCACAGTCTCTAGACGTATAAATATCCAAGGTCCAGTTTTAAAAACTGCCCTTAAGAAACTTGTTGTGTGTGACATACCCGGCTTTTGAATTGTATAAGACTGTATATGAGTTTAAATAAAACCAGAAATTATTATAAAAAATTGTTTTACTTCGTCTAATCTTTCAAGGACAGAATCATAAAAATAATTGGCAGTGAAAAAATTAAATCTAAGTCAACCTTGTAAAAATATGTAAAATATTTCAGAAAGACCATAATTAAACAATTAGATCTTATATGTCATAAAATAAAAATAGCAATTTATATAATATAATATGTAAAATATCACAAGTATTCGTAGTTTATTATAATTCTAAGATTATATATTGAGAATTTTATTTATAACTAAACTTAAATGAGTATCCACAATTTCGTTAGACGTTGAGTAATTCGTATTTTGGCATTTAATTCTAAAGTGACAGTAAACCTTGCTACACATGTTTTACGGCCGTTCCCAATGTACTATCTACAGATAGAGAAAAATTACTACCTTCTACTGTCAGTTATTAGCTGTCAATAATCTGAATCTGTCCCAATATACCCGATAAGTCATTCTTATCGCCTTATATTGGGAGGTGTGAATTGCAATTTCCATACAAACTTCTATCGCTGGTAAGCTATACGTCCTACCATTGACAGACAGCGTATACGGATAAGGTGAGTTACCGTCGATAAGTTTATCGGGACAGAAAAGTCAACGATAGTTACAATTTTTATCTCAAGCAAGAGATTGACTGAACATTGGGAACTGCCGTTAGAGAATACAATATTATTCTTTTAATAATGAGATTACTGTATGAGTATTTTTGTTTGAATATGGCATTACTTTTAAGTTTCACAATGCTGATCGTTTTTAATTGTTTGTTTGTGTTGAAAGGTTTACTCTCATTGGTCACCAATATATTGATGGTTTTTACTGAAATCTGGTTGAAAATGAGACTGTATTCTGTCTGGGCTGCATTCTCATTGAATTACTATCATCTTCGTCTCCCAATGTTTGTTCGTATGCTCGGTTGACCATGCCTCCATTGGGTTCTCCAAATACGTCCTTTACTGATATGTTCGCTGTTGATGTTCGATGACGCGGTGCAACATTATGGTTATTGTTTAACTGAAACAAATATAATTCATTATTGGATATTTAGAAGTTGCACGAAATTCCAATTCAATTTAGTCCAATGGTTGAGTTTGTCGGCGGTCTACCAAGGGTTTATGCCTACAGTTTCATTATCCGTTTAACAGTAATAGAATTTAACTTATTTTTTTTAATAAGAGGATAAACCATCATTCGAGCCTGATGGTATTCACCTTCTAAGATCGTTGTAGTTCAGTGTTATAACACAATAAATTCCTAATACCTAGCTTATTACACATTGCAAACAATCTATTCAACCTATTGAAGTGAGTGGGGTAGGTACTGCACGCTCATTGGTCAGGTAATAATCACATCATTTCGTAAACGATCGCTATTGGTTACTGTCTATTTATATAAAATTTCTTCTTAATGTGGTAGGTATTTCATTCGGCTATGGATAATAAGGTTCATGCTTGATGGAGATATGCTATCATCTCTGCTCATGGTCTGTTGCAACACCGAAGGTATCACAGGAGAATATGAGTCTTACGTGGAAGAGCTCTTTCGCTTCTCTTTCTAATCGCACTCGGATTGTACTCCATAAATTGTGAGGAGCGTATGTAAGCTTGTGACAGTGGAGTATTACTAGCACCATACCATATAGCAGGAATTATATCAAATAGTTCTTTTATAAAAAAAAAACTCAGGCCGCCCATTTTATCACAAACGCGCTGTTAATGTAATGTTTGTATATCATTGTGCTTGAAAATTTCCCTGCGAGATCGACAACGATATAGCCCGGATGATTGCGCAACTGAAGTGGCAGTACAGCTCGAAGGACAGATGGCCGTTGGGGCAGTAAAGTCATCGAATGGCGACACATTAGTTTGCGCGTTAACAATATAAAGGATGGTGGGGCAAGAAGGTCCCCGTCCTTTAGGTATTTCATGAATAAATTCTACACCTATTTTGATAGGGTCCCCATCAAAAAAATTGGAATTCTCCATCTACTCTGTCATAATTTCAGCGGTCTAACTAATCAAGGTTGACAATATACAGCCTTTGACGAACAGATAGCGAAGGCGTAATAATTCCTACTCTTGGTTAGAATACGAAAGAAACCCTATAAAAGTAATCAAGAACAAAAGAGTTGCGTAGCAGTTATGAGAATATCTGAACTACATAATTGATAGTATAAAAAAGATGTATAATTACAATTCCTGCGACACCGTATTCATTATTTGCTCCTAAAGTTTGCATCTGTGACTTCCGCCTCTCTGCCATCACCGAGTTCCTCCTAGTTTCCAAAGCCTTTAAGGTCTCTCTGCGTAATGTCATCTTTCTGTTCAATACAGGCGTTCCTATAAACATGAGGGATTGAGTTAAAAATCCTGGAATACTAAAAAAAAATATATTAAAAAGTTTAAGTCGAAATATGTATTTATTACCTGGACCGTCATTGGCATTCATGTTAAAGAATCGCTTTTTAAATGCAACATCAAGAGTGCCAATGTTTCGCTTCTTCTGTCTCGCTTTCTCTAAATTATGTATCGTCTTTCTTCTCCCCACGTTTTGTGGACCAGATCCAGAATCATTATCATAATCATCATCTAAACCATTTAGCTTTTGTAAGTCTTTTACTATTGCTATAGCATTTTTATCTAGCAGTGCATCTTGTGAAAGATCTTCTGACTGTTGGCAAAAGTTTAATTGTTAACATACTTTTTTAAAGTTATTATTAATTTTATTGAGTTCTTAATATACATAATCTTTACCTTCTTATTGCAGAACCAATTTAGTTCTGTTGACGCTAAAATGTGCGCCAAAGTTCCGAATCTATGGAACAACATGGCCGAAAATTGAATTACCAGAATTAATGCAAAGAAGAATACAAACACAAGACCAATTGGTTCAAGTTGCAAATATTCCTTCGATATAAGAACCTGCAAATTTTAATTTTGTTAGTAAAATACACATTCATGAAATCACTAAGCCAATCCCAATATAGCATTTAAAGAAAGCAATGCAAATAAATATAAGCACAAAGATTAAAGATCAGAACAAAAGCATGCGTCACATAATTTACAAATACAAGTCCTAATATGATTTGTAAAGTGCACTGATTACAAATACAAAGATATAGTGCAACAAATCGTGATCAGTGCTTGTTGGTGTATTAGTACGAAACAAGAAAATTTATAAAGTAAATGATAAGTGAAAAGAAGAAACCAAGAGTTGTTAGGCAAACCACCTGACGGGCGATGAGGATATCGGGGCTGATATATATCACACAAAGGAGAATGAACGGGGAAAATTCCGTCACCGTAAAACAGCAGGATTTCATGTAACAACGGGGCTAGGTATTGGGGAGTGCAATTAATATAGGTCTTCAACTTGGCCATTTTTTCATCAGAATGTTTTCTTTCATGTTTGTATTCTGTCGTCATTTCTAGGCCTATTTAGGAGGTATTATTAGAGTTACACTGAATTGTTTAGTTGAGGTGTAGAAGACATTGGAATCTCCATGCTGACCGTGCCATCCCAAGAGATACCGGTTAGAAAGAAGTCTTGTGTAGACACACAAATTATTGTAAAACTTGGCTGTACCTCGCCGGTTTCCTCGACGTATGTAATGTTTGTCTTAACACCCAAAGGCCAAATCACGTGGAGTTGATCTTTGTTGAGTTGTAATAAAAACACTATCAATATAAATAAAGCATTGAACATGACAAACGCAAATACTGACTTATTGCGAAGCTCTAATAAATCACGTGCAATTCGAGCCTGTAAAATTGTACATAAAATAAAGCATTAAATAGTATCAACTTTCAATGGTGACTAAGACATGTTAAAACATATAAAGACAAACATATACAAGTAGTAATAGGCAGAGTTCTGGAACATTCGAAGTCATCATTGAAGGTCGATCACTCGTCGAACTGTGTCCCACGTTACCTCTTGAGTGGCCTCATCATACGTAATATTAGTTTTAACTCCAAATGGCCATTTTACGTGAAGATTATCCTTGTTCAATTGTAGTAAAAATACAATGAGAACAAAAAGAGCATTGATCATAAAAAATGAAAAAACTGAAGAGTCCCGCAATTCCTTCAAGTCCCTGGATATACGTGCCTAAAATTGTGTGGTGGTCAACATTATATTTTATACATACACATGTGGTTATTCAAATATATAAATCATTTCATGTAAATATACTATTTCATACATTGGTAAAATATAATGTGAAAAGTAACGACATTTGAGAAAGGTATTCCTGTAAAAGATTTATTAAACACAATAAAATTACCATAATATAGTAAGTAGACTATTTAAATGAAACTTCTGTCATTTTTTGATACAAGTATTATGAAGATTGTGGTGGTCTACTGACCAAAAATCAATAATGTCTTCATTGTATGTATAGGTTCAAGGGCTGTTTTATATTTTTACATACATTTATGAACTTACGAAGGCAATCCCATAGTAGGTTTTATGGGGCACCAGCCAAAATTTTACGTGAACAGTGTATTACCTACTTTGTTTCGATTTAACTTAAACGTAAATTATACTTTGTCATTTTTTTATATATTTCAGGCTTTTTGTGGCAGCCTGACAGAGTCTTATATATCCGTTAGGGATGCGAAAAAAATAAACATTCATAAATGTAAAATCCTTGAAGTGCGTACTGCAAGTATCTACGTCAGTTTTCAGTTAATTATAAATCTATTCCCATCTATTCCCATCTATGGAATTTAAAAAATGTGAAGGATTTCAAAGGTCGTTTCAAAATACCTGTTCCTCTTTGTTGGCATCAATTGGATACAAATATTTGTCTATCAAGTCTTTCCAGAACGTTAACTCCGATTGGCTTAGGAAGTCCATTTCTCCTTTTTTCAATTCAGGATCTTCGATCCAGTACGGATTTATAAGATCGTCCCGTCTTTCCTGTGGAATTAATTTAACATAAATTATTGATGAAGAGCCAATTTGTTCGTGCGGCAGTTGCCTTAAAACAAACTATACATTAATTTCCACCATTCGATGTTGTTAATGACTTTCTTACTTCATAGATTTGGAAAAATATCGTAAGGATCACAATGGAGTGCAGATTTCTTAAGAGTTGTTGATAGTCATGAATATTCACTGTTTGATATAACAAAATCATCGAAGTCGAAATTCACTGAATAAGGACCAAGTTTCACACGTCCCATTATTATGACCGTGAAATGCTGTTTTTTCATTTGATAGAGTCATGTAAACATTTTTAATTTAAAGCCAATATCATTATGTACCTTAGCTGTGTTGATCACATACATAACTGTACGTATTTATCTCTTCTCTGGGTAGTAAAAAACGTCAGTTGAGGCAGCGTGGTGTAGTTGCTAAGTATATCCTTGTATATTTTCCGAATTCTTTCACTATAGTATAATTACAAACGCAAAACTTACCCTTGGCTCAGTAGACATTGTTTCAGTTTCAGAATCAGACCCATGCTCTTCTTCACCCTCTGCTACAGTCACTAGGTCACCACTTGTACTTCCTCTAAGCCCTACTGATAGTTTACGACTCCTTGAATGGCCATGTGGATCGACAATCCTGAAAATTACCAACTTGATTTATCAAATTCTTGCCACTGAAGAATTGAAAAAAGATAATGAAGAATTACATATAGGGGACCTGGCTCAAAGGCATAATTTCTGCTGAGCATGAATGCCATAGTTTGCCTACCATTAGGTAATACATGTGCTCATTAGGCTTCATCGACCTTAAAACTAATATTTCGTCAACAAAAAAGAATTAAGTTCATTGGGAGCTAACCTTTCTACATTTTCTAGTTTTTTCTCCAACTTCTCCAGAGTTGATGCAATGTGCAAAAGCTGAACTTTTTCCTCGGTTCCTTTAGGATGAGTACAAAGCAAACATTTAAAAAGTCCTGCGAATGAGAACTCTATAGACCCTTCCTCCTCATTGCTGTTAACTCCTTGTAAGAATCCAAGTAGTGATTTCTGTTTAACCTTCTTCTTCGCTTCCTCTGCTTCTTTCTTTTCCTGTTCAATTTCCTGTGAAGTTATTCGAATATATCATTTTATTCTGTCATCGCTACAATTATCAAACAAACAAGTGCTATTCGTCTTACCTTTTTCGTTTTCTTTGTCTGAACTTCTCGAGTACCCCATGAGACGACATTTAGATTAATAATAGAGTATAGAATTAAGAGTAAATACATAGAAGGTATAGATAGGAGATATATTAAGCCGGGCACAATGCACCAAAATTCTTGCGGATGTAAACAAGCTGCAATGAAGAAAGAGCTAGACAAGGATATCAAGAAAATAGCTGAAGGAGATCCTATGCCGTCTTCGCCTAATTGGAGCGCCGTACCAACGATCACAGCCATCATGATCATAGCATACGCTGTTGATAGAATCTGAGCCACCAGCAACTGAAACAAATATCCATGCTGAATCAATTTAGAATCCTCCAGTTAATTGGTTGGCTAGACCTATCGCAGCCACCTGGTTAAATCAGCAAGTTAATCGAATGATAGCCTGATTGTTACATGCTGGCATTTAATGACGTGGCTGGAAAACACGGAACCCCAGTAGTTTAACTGAAGTTTTAAGTAAATGGTTGAAGGCCGTAAAGCCATTTCGTTAATATGGTGAATGTTTTGAATGGGGTTGATCTGTTTGATTTACACTAAACCAATTATTTTAATTAATTTAGTCAAAACAAAATTGAATACTAGCATTCAAATAAAGGGTGAGACATTTTTGTACGATGATAAGGGACGAGACGAGCAGGACGTTCACCTGTTGGTTATTAATACACCCTGCCCATTACAATGCAGTGCCGCACAGGATTCTTGAAGACCCAAAAATTCTGAGCGGCACTGCAATTGCGTTCGTCACTTTGAGACATAAAATGTTAAGTATCATTTGCCCAGTAATTTCACTAGCTACGGCGCTCTTCAGACCGAAACACAATAATGCTTACTGCTTCACGGCAAAAATAGACGCCATTGTGGTACTCATAATCTAGCCGACATCCTGGAAAAAGAGGAAGCAAAGGAGCCTCCGACAAAACATCATCAAATTAAACGGCATCATCAAATCACATCTAATTAATTGGCTACTTTAACCAGACGGCATCAATATAGCCGATTATTAAAAGCGCTAGGCTGAACAACTGAAAAGTCGTTGATAATTTTCAAAAGCCGTTCCCAATATGCAGTCTATCTTGGGTTGTGGCCTACTTGAGATAAAAATCGTAACTATCGTTGACTTTTTTGTCCCAATAAACCTATCGACGGTAACTCACCTTATCCGTACACGCTCTGTTAATGGGAGGACGTATAGCTTACCAGCGATATAAGTTTGTATAGGAATTGCAATTCACGCGTCCCAATATAAGGCGATAAGAATAACTTATCGGGTATATTGGGACAGCTTCAGATCATTGACAGCAGAAGGCAGTAATGCATCTCTATCTGTAGACAGTATATAGGGAACGGCCGTAAGTAATACCTACATACCTGAATTTCTGATTTCATTGTGAAACAAACAAGCATGAACAATGCAATAGGGTACAAGTTGTACTCGAAGGAGGTCCAGTTGTCGATCCTGAACGCGGCCACGAAGGCCCCCACCAACATAAGGAATATAGTGCCAGGTCCCAAAATAGTACCGCCCATCAACATCATCTGAAAATTATTATATTGCATTAACTATAATATTATTATATATTAAGACAATTAACGTCAAAACGTTGAGTTAGAAGCCTTGGAGATGAAATGCAGAGGCGCGAGTTCCAACTACACATAGTGCTCAAGGTGACGAGCGCAGTTATAGTGCCGCTCAGAATTTTTGTGTTTTTCAATAATCTTGAGCAGCGCTGCATTGGTATGGGCAGAGCGCATCAATTACCATCAGCTGAACGTCCTGCTCGTCTCGTCCCTTATTTTCATAAAAAAAAAGTATGAGGAGAGTGACTTTTGACATGCCAAGATGTGTCGTGAAGAATTTTTAAAATGGTTTTATCTGGTACTCCAACCATTTCTGCGAGCTATTTCTTCTTTAGTCGGGCATCTATTTGTATTTTTTTCGACTGTTTT
Organism: Leptidea juvernica; assembly: GCA_949711755.1. Classification (NCBI taxonomy): domain Eukaryota; kingdom Metazoa; phylum Arthropoda; class Insecta; order Lepidoptera; family Pieridae; genus Leptidea; species Leptidea juvernica. The sequence goes on from CATIXQ010000031.1 coordinate 357,519, forward strand.
AGTTCTTTCCTCGATCGACCTTCCTGGCCGTGGGTCGTCTTCGAGTGACTCCCTGCATTGTTTAAAGAGGGCCATTCGTAAACCATAGTGTTACTTGGACAGGAGTCCCCGTAAACAGATGACATCTCTTCCAGTATGGTCTGAACAATTTTCTTTACTTGATAAAGAACTTTATAACAGCACACAACTCGATTTACTCCATATTTCACAATTTCTTCCCGATTGACTTGTTTGGTCCATAATAGCTTAACGATTAATGACCTAACTATGACAAAATTCGGTATTCATACCAATGATGAGTTGTTCAATTGGTACCCTTATTTAGCGACCCCCCACTCATCACTTATCTACCCATTCTGCGAACTTAAAAACTTCCCCTCGTACATAAATAACAGTACAAATTTAATTTGTATGCTTAACCCCAGTAGCAATGGACATAACTTTACTATAAGAAGGAAAGAAGTATAAAAACCGTAGATACCTGATACGCAATATAGGGTGACGAAATGTTGTCATTGATTTTGATGGTGTGCTTGCAGTCGGCAAGTAAGTCCATAATATTAGCGATGGTTGAGGGCACCCAACGACGACGTTGATTGTAAAATTCGCTGAAACCTTCGGGACAGTGGGTGTACGCGTCGGATGCAGCCGAATATTCAACCCGGTATCCACGTTGCAATAGAAGAGTGCATAACCATCGATCTTCACCTAAAACGGAAACCGTAAGATAAATCAAACCCTTAAAAACAACTACAGGTAAGTATGTACAGTGCTATAGACATCTGTGTCTTCAGTAAGGTAACTGGGAATTATATAAGTCTACGTGACGTCAGAAATAGGTATGTGAACGGTACGTTTCAGTGTTTTTTTTTCGCATTGTTATGTACTTTTATCTTACAGGTTCTTACGCTAAATGAAACAGGTGTTTGATTTAGCGAATGACCGAGGGGGTCAATGAGACACGGACTTCGTAAGGGTATTATTATATTATATTTAAGGGTAAGCCATATTATAAGTGACGCCTGACGGTGATCTTTGAAATATGTGCCGTGGCTTGACGTTACTTTATGATAAGATGGCGCATTTCCAATTCGCGCGAATTGGATCGTGATGAATTTTTACTTTAAGATAGTATTGAGCATTGTAAATTCAGCAATGTGAAGGGAAATACTGAATTAATTTAGCAGATGGTAAATTATATAATAAATTAGAAATTAAAGTGTTTCTTATTAAATATTCTTCCAAAACAAAAGAATTAAAAAATATACCTTGATCGTACTGTACGTAATGTCTTGCTTCATCTGATCGTAATGTATATTTCTTCATAACGTTGTCGTCCATCAAAGCTTTTCCTCTGAAGAGCGAGAAGCATCCAGGACTACAGAGCACACAGCCAATCATGTGTTCGGTAGCTTTCTGCAGCCAATGACCAATTGCGTATTCGAATAATTGGTACCACACCATAGGGCCTGCAAATAATATTTTGTAAATTACTCCAACTCCAAGAACGCTGTTGTTTGTGCTTTATATTATAATATCATTATTTTATTGTTCGTTTTTAGTCGATAATTTATCAAACTTTGTGAATATTTCTTTAGAAACAGATTATCAGCTTATAGTCTGTATGTATTTTTACTTTGAAATACTACTCAGAAATCATTAAGCAATCTTAATACCATTCATTCTTTGATTAGTTAATATTATCATCGTGCCCATAAAGAGAACAGTAAAGGTAAAGCTGAATTATCTGTCTATATTTAAATATATCATTTGTAACTTAAAAACTAGGTATTATCATAATCATCAGCAGCCGGAAGACGTTCACTGCTGGACAAAGGCCTCCCCCAAAGATTGCCATGACGATCGGTGCTACGTCGCCTCATCCAACGTATTCCGGCGATCTTGACCAGATCGTGGGTCCATCTTGTCGACCAACAATGCGTCTTCGTGTACGTGGTCGCCATTCGAGAACTTAACTGCCCTAACGACCATCTGTCTGTCGAGCTTTGTGCACGGCCCACTGCCAGTTCAGTTTCGCAATCATTTCAACAAAACACTAGGTTTTTCTTAAAGTATTTACTAAGCCTCTTATTCATAATAGTCTGCTAACTTAAAGCATTGCTAATTCTCACTCTGTCTTCTTCTATTGACCTAAGTCAGAATGAGAAAAAACACCCCTAAGCGACTGTTTAAAGTTAGCGGACCATTATGAATAAGAGGGCTAATGTTTACCTGATCCAACTGGGTGAATCCGACCGCAAGCCGCTCCTAAGTTTTTATTCTTCTTCATCAAATCGATAAGTAAACGGACCGCGTGTGGCTGGAAGTCGATATCTCCGTCAAGTGTCAAGAGGAACGTGTTCTCTGCCATCACTTCCTTGCGGTCTACTGATATCGGCAGCTCCATCAACCGATGTCCCAAAAGATAGTACATGTACATAACCTTAAACCAAAAATAATATGCTGGACACATCTTATAATGACGAAAGAAGTACAGATATTATAAGAATTCCGTTCTACCTTCTAACGGCCGGTCCCAATATACTATCTACAGATAGAGATAAATTACTACCTTCTACTGTCAGTAATTAGCTGTCAATAATCTGAAGCTGTCCTAATATACCTGATAAGCCATTCTTATCGCCAGTTCACTGTTGTAATTTCCATACAAACTTCTATCCCCGGTAAGATATACGTCGTCCTATTGACAGACTGGGTGTACGGAACTCACCTTGAGTTACTGTCGATAGGTTTGTTGGGACAGAAAACTCAACTATAGTTACCAGAGATAGACTGAATATTGGGAACGGCCGTAAATGAAATGAATTGGAATTTTTTTTGAGGAAAAAATATTAGCACACATTCATACAAAATAAGCCTTTTCCGCCTGCATCCACTACCCGGTCACCTTATCTCTGGACCTGACGTCGATGACGTCACATCGTCGCTTTGTTACGGTATGCAAAACGAGCATCACTAGGATAGTATTATTAATATATAAACAACGATTTATTTTTTCAGTTTTACAGATTGATGTGAAGGTTTCGTGTTGTGATGCTGATTATTTTTATTATAATGATGAAAAATCAAAGAATCTGGGTTAAGTAAAAAAGTATTAATTTTTCTGGCAGTACTATTATAGCGAAAGTACAGAAACTACAGAACTGTTAACAACAAGAGCCAAAACGTAACAATGAGAACTTCAAAAACATAGCAATCGTACGAGAACTACATCACTACTACTAAGGTACATCCTCACGATAATGAAACTGCAAACAGAGCAGGAGTATAAATGTTTTTACTTATAATGATATTCAATGGTTTTTGGAAACTATAAAAGAGATATTAAGCAACATCGCGCCAAAAAGAATCGCTCCGCTGTTAGAAAGGCTACCATATAGGCTTTATCGTAATGCTTACCTGCGACCAACGCTTTCTGTGACGGATTTTGGCCTTGTCTTTTAAATGACATATCATTTTAGTCTTTCCTGGCAGAACCCATGTTAACCTTCCTCCGTATGGCGCTGGGTATTTCTTTGGTGGACGAATACGAATGATAGTCTGGTGGACTTCCGAAGCTGCTTCATCTATTGTATCCACGAGGAGTTTCACGAATCGATTTACTTGGGAATCATCGTCGCTATGGTCGGATATTTCGAAAGCGTCGTCCAAGAATATATGAGCTAAAAAAGTCAATATTTAAATTTGCTTAGTTTTCAGTTGTGAGTTACTCACGAAGGTATCAACTATCAACGTCCGTAGCATTTGATTTGGATTTATTTCGAAATAAACTCTAATCTTATGGACTTCTTGAATATACCGTAGTGCGATACGGCCTTCATTACAACACAACTTAGAATGGTCTTTTTCGGGGCGATGCTTTTACAACAAGATCCCAGAAAATATACATAACAAATGTATTATGAAATTCAAAAAAATTATTAAAAAACATTAGTGTGGTAAAAGTTACCTGCTATAAATGACTTGCTTAATGATACCACAGATGGAAATGGACAGCCTGCTCTCAGGCTATTTGATAATAAATTTTACTGTACGATTTTAAACAGCTCTAAATATATCCTGTAGCATATACATATACAACATAGTCATATCGTACCCCTAACTTGACTCCTAATCACGCCACATAAAAATGACATCTTTTTCAGGCGAGCAGGACGTTCAACTGATGGTGATTGATACGCCCTGCCCATTAGAATGCAATGCCGCTCAGGATTCTTTAAAATCCCACAAATCTGAGCGGCACTACAATTGCGCTCGTCGCCTTAAGACATAAAGTGTTAAGTCTCATTTGCTCAGTAATTTTACCAGCTACGGCTCCCTTCAGACCAAAACACAATAATGCTTACACATTACTGCTTCACGGCCGAAAAAGGCGCCGTTGTGGTACCATAATCTACCCGGCATCCTGTGCAAGGGAGCCTCCCACCGGTAAATGCCCTTAGTCGTCTTACGACACCCTTGGGCCTGGGACTTCCCTATTCTTTCTATGGCCCGGAGAAGCACAGGGCAAATAAGGATCTTTTACTCACTTTCGAATTCGTAGTAATCAGGATCAACGACCCTCAAGTACTTCTGAGCAACTCGTCTGGCGCACTGATCCTCATCTAACCGAAGGATAGATTTCAAGAACTCAATCATCTCGTCTTTAGTTTCGTGCCACATAGTAGCGCACGCATATATCCTTGTGATCGAATCCGATGACTTGACTGTTCTCGGTGACGACCCAGTGTTATCTGTGTGTACTGATATTGTTTCGTAATATTCATCGCCTTTCTCTTTTTCTATTTCTGCAAGATCCTGGAATGAGAAATGGTTATAAACTTCACGTTTATTGGTAGTGTGAGGATTAATTAATTTAGTTTTTTTTTTAAGTAAAAATCTTCTTCATTTAAAGTTAAATATAGACTACCTTTATTCTATAGGTAACATATGCTATTAACACTTTTGCTGATGACATATACTCGTGTTCAAACTGGCTAACTTGGCCGAAGCGTAAAACAAAGTCGCAAAACGATTGGACGAAGGTATTGTTAGTAGATATGAAGTTCTGCTATTTTTAAATACTTACACTACTTCACCAAAATACTGTTATTTTAAATTTAAATTGATAAGAATTGTCATAGGCTGAGTTGCAAAAACAAACACATTAAATTACCGGTTAAGCAAAAAATGTGTTGCACCATTTGACAATTTTAAGATGACGTCATAACTTCAACTATTAACCGTAACCGTCCAATCTTCACCGGTTAAAGCTTTTGTTAATGTTAAATAGCGCCCTGTCAAAAGTTTCAAATAAATATTCGATACTACCTTAATTTTTAACTTTAACTTTAACCATGCCCAGGAATACGTTGGTGTAACACATTCTCCAGTCTTTGTAAAAGTCAACGTTACTGTTAAACTTAAATTTGACTTGAACTTTAACTATAACCATCCTAGCGAAACTCTTTAAGAAAAAAACGATTCACTCGATTGTATGAAACGTGCAGTCATTATCAGATTGACAGATGACGGCTATTATCTTGTAAACTACTACGTTTTAAGTAACTGTTCGCTTTCAAACTTAGGCGGATTATACTTCGTGGCCAATCCCGATATTGTAATTACTATTAAGTACTAGTTGACCCGACAGACGTTGTTCTGTATATATATAAAATCTATATATATAAAAATGAATTGCTTTTCGTTAGTCTCGCTAAAACTCGAGAACGGCTGGATCGATTTGGCTAATTTTGGTCTTGAATTATTTGTGGAAGTCTAGAGGTTTAAAAGGTGAATAAATCTGAAAATGCTCGGAATTAAATAAAAACAACAATTTTGTTATTCCTTTCATGTGTCCCCTGTCGTTCACAAATCAAATCGAAAGAATTGTTTAAAATGAATTACTAAATAGAATCTTTATACCGTTCGAGCTTTCTCGGAGGTAAAAAAAATTAATTTTAGCTACCTATAGTTGGTAGATTTTACGTACGATTTAATATTTGGTAGGTCTGAGAATCGCTCGTCATCTGTTTTTTATACCCAAATTTTTTTTTCTAATTACTTTATATAATAAATGAAATACAACGTTTGCTGGGTCAGCTAGTAATAAATAAAATAATGTTTTTTATGAATTTGTCAGTAATATATCATAACATCAAGAATTATTTCGTAAAATATGCTCCCTGTTGTTGTAATGAAATTGTTTTACAGCAGAACTGTCAAACCGTGCGTCAATAAATTCTCTCATAGAAAATATGTCCATTCAAAACAAATATAGGACGACGGGGGACGCATCAAAGGAAAAACAAAATTGATGTTTTTATTTAATTCTGAACACTTTCATATTTATTCACCTTTTAAACCTTCCCTGGACTTCTACAAATAATTCAAGACTAATATTACCCAAATCGGTCCAGCCGTTCTCGAGTTTTAGCGAGACTAACGAACAGCAATTCATTTTTATATGTATATATAGATTTCAAACTTATGTCCAATCACTGCACATCTTATACTAAACTAAATTTAAATTTTTACTTAGGCAGTCCCGTATTCCTCCTCGTCCGTAGTCCTTATTATAACGTAGTATTTATATCCTCTTTGACTATAACAGTTAACAGCTAATATGATGCAACCCAGCAGCCTCATTGTTAGAATAATCAAATTTCATTACTCAGAGTTGAAAAAATCGTGTATTAATAAAATTCTTACTTACTTCTGTTTTGACATCTTTATGATCGTCCCTTTTTCTATTGAGAGCCATACTTTGGTCGATGAGTAATCCATTGTACATTGGAAGTATGAACAATTTTTCAGTTGACGCTAAACGTTCTGCTTTCGGGGTCCATATATGAATAGTAATCCAGGTTTGAGACAGCAACCATAACAACCAAACCCAAGCCATTTGGCGCGATATGAAATCACTTAGCGAAAATACTGAAAAATTAAGAATGAAACATCAGTTAAAATATTAATTGGCAGAGATCTTTGTACCTATGTATACTGAAGAAGATAGTATAGGTAACGAATTAAATTGTAAAACCAATACCAACCTGGTGGACTTTCAAAAAACAAATAGTCCGGAATTGTTCCATGGAATATACACGTGTTGCCATGTCTAAGTCCACAGGCAGCTATCAAGAAGTTAACCACCAAAGGAATTACTAAATTAATCGGAAAAGCATAACTGAATCCTTGAATGAGAATTTTGCAAGCGAATTTTCCAAAAATATAACAGAAGTACGCCGAAAATACTTGAATCAACAGCACATAGAAAGCTGATTTGTAAACTGCGGCCACTTCAACAGAATCTCCTGTCAACGTGGCATTTGCTAAATCCGGAATGATAGTACCGCCCAATTGTGTTTGAACCTGCAATGAAATAAGATAATATGTATGTAGAGAACATTTAATTATCAACTGCTGAAAAGGCCTCCCCAAAGATTTCCCTCGATTTCTCTCGTCATGGATATATTTGAGGGAGAGATCATTTATCATTATATTATTTATGGTCCCTTGCGAGTGATTTATTAAATCAGCTGTAATTGGCTGCACCTTTACTATTCATAGTTGCTGTTAGCAGCCATTAGTGCCGCACCAACAAAATATCAAACATAAGTTGGACATCACGAAATGACAAAATAACATACAAAAACTTCTTCTTCGGGCCGACACCTTTTTTTATGGAAAAAGGAGGACAAACGAGCCTACGGGTCAACTGGTGCTAAGTTATAATCGCCGCCCACATTCTCTTGTCACACCACTGGAGTGTTGCCGGCCTTTAAGGAAGTTGTACGCGCTTTTTTTGAAGGTACCCATGTCACACGAAATAATACCATGAAACACCTCACAAGGAAGCTCATTCCACAGCTTTGTAGTACGTGGAAGAAAGCTCCTTGAAAAGCGCACAGTGAAGGACCGCCGCACATCCAGGTGGTGGGGATGATATTTTCATAAAACCTTATTGTTGCATGGTTCTACAAATAACATAGATGTTTCTTTAAATAACAAAGAATCACTCAAATATTTACCTCTTCAACAACGATGCTGTGTGGTCCAAATCCTTCATTAAATAATTGGAAAAACATAGCTGGTTCATCTCCATCCATCCAAATGCTCGTCAAAATACACATCGTGAACAAAATTATCTTCCAAACAGACATAAACCGATATGTGTAATATCTCGACATATTTAATTCCTCCTTTAGTCTTCCCAAGCTTTTGATAATACCTTGAAATAACCGTAATATTGTAAGTGTTACCACATGTTGTTTTGAAACAATTTAATAGAATAATTGCTTGCTTAATCTTACCAATTGGGCTTTGTCGTGTTACGTAGTTTTCCCACCATCCGAGCGATATACATAAAGAAGAAATCGGAATCAGCCATAGCACTGGTTTGTTCTCGAGCAATGGCCAAACAATGAAGCCAGTTACTTGCGCGACAATGGCGGCGATGTCAGCGATCACTTTCACGAACCGCTTGGAGTCTCGAGAGTTCCGAGACAACAGGCCGAGGATAGCTGGGACTAGACACATGCAATTTGTAATCATTGCTCCTTTTACGACGTCGATTTCGGGAAGAATCTTGAAAAACAGTAAAGCCAATCCGATTGTATGCAATGATTCCATTATAAAAACCTGAAAGGATGTAAATTTTCATTTTAAAGATCTTATTTAAAGCGACAGTAAAAAGGCGTATTGAAAGCATCTAAAATCTGAAGCCTAACAAATATGAAACAAACCTTTGCTTAGTCATATTTTGAATGCAAATCATACAATTATCCAACCATTAAATAGATTGTCACTTTACAATACCTAACTTACAAACAAATAGAATTTTAGAGTTATAACTTTAATTTAAATTGCCTTAAATATTAGTTTGTTATACAAGAAAGTCTGAAATAATAATCATTATAGTACTCACCACTGCGAATTGAATACTTTTAGGTTTCTTAGATGTTTTGAAGAAACAAATTCTGACTGATCGTATAAGAGTGCCTATTTCTGGGATAGCAAATGCGGCAAGAATAACCCACATCCACGCAACGCGTTCTTCATCTGGTAAACTTACTAAAAATTGTTTATCTCTACCTACAAAAATAAAAACAAATTAATTGCAATGGCCAGCGTGAATAATTTTAGCATATATTTTTATTATCTAATTCATTACCTAAATTTCTATTACAATACGCTATTCTTCTGTCTTTTTTTAATTGGGATGTCATAAACAATACTGTTCCTTTTGCTACAACTCCGGCAGCTAGAACCACTATAAATACTAGAGCGTAAGTGACAACTTTGCACATGCGGACAGTAAACTCTAAACATTTTTGACTTTCCATGGAGCCACTGTCCTGTTTCGGTGGAAATTCCCTGAAGACGTCCCATCCTTTTGTTTCTTGTACCGTTCTTTGGCTGCAAAGGAAGAACATAAAAATTAGTTATATTTTAATGTAACAAATATGGACAAAAGTTACATGAATATATGGTTTATTTGTTATTCGTTTCTTAAGCAAAAAAGTATGCGATATATACGAAATATATCTTGGAAACTTGATAATATTTTTTTTGAGACTTATTGAAGGATAGAAGTGACATAACTGGTTAATGCTATAACAGACAATTAAATCAACAATTTGGTTGTACCAGAATTATAGATTTCTAAAGACGCAGTGTTTGTAGTCCTCCTACAAGATAAATCGACGATCTGGTCAAGATCGCATGAAAACGTTAGATTAGCGCAGCGTAGGACCGATCGTCGTGGAGATCTTTGGGGGAGGACTTTGTCCAGCAATGGACGTCTTCCGACTGATGATGATGATTTCTAGATTAATCTGATTGTAGTATTGTTTCTGCACGTTCAAAATAAGTTCATACTATGTGGTCGCCACGGTTTCGTAATGGCAAGTCTTGCGTCGGTACGCATTGCGTCTTATGTAAGCTTGAGACCAATAGGCGTCATAACTTGCTGTGAATATTACGACAAGATAACAATGCATTTTGAGTAGTAGCTCTCGTTTGCCGAAACCAATTGAAAATATTAACTCGGTCACACAGAGGCCGAGAATTACTGAAGTTTGAGATTATAAACCACTGAGTTTACAGTAAGAGTTATTTATTCGCGGGGTATATGTTCCGTAAATATGCCGCTAATACAAAAACCGTGAATGTAGAATGTTAAATTATATGGGGTTTATTTGGTATACGATCCTAGGTGATAAAATAAAAAACAAATATATATAAAAAAAATTATATTTAAGTTTTTGACCATATTTATTAGGAATATTTAGGAATGATATTTTACTAACATCGACGTCATATCAACTGAATAAGAAAGAAAAACATGGTAACACAGCTATAATAGCTGTACGTCTGACCTCATCAAAATTTATTAATGGCAATGAGGAACGAGACGCGCAGGGCGTTCAGTTGGTGGTAATTGATACGCCCTGCCCATTAGCATGTAGTGCCGCTCAGGATTGATGAAAATCCCAAAAATTCTGAACGGCACTACAACTGCGCTCGTCACCTTGAGACATGAGATGGAATAATAATAAAACTAAGTTAATGAAAATATCCGGAGAGTTAAAGAGCGGCAACTCAAATTTTTTGACGAAAATGGATAAAATCTCAGTTGAAGTTACAAACTTAATGTTTTCAATCTATATTAAATAAAAGATTCAGTTACATAAAGGATCATTGTCACTAGATTCCTATAAATATTTATGTACAGAAAACTCATTTGCATCTCTAATTATCAGCTTCGAATTAGTATTACTGAGATTCTGTTTAAAAGACAGTGATTGGTTAACGAACTTAAGTGTGACAATAGAAAGTTGGTGACACTTTTTTTAAATGGACACTAATAAGCAACGGCATTCAGTCCAACATTTAAATTATAATTTTAATAAAAACCACTACTTTTTCGATTATATTTCAGTTGTTTTTTTTATCAAAATTTAAGGGGAAAATAATTTTTAGATCGTACAAAATCAAATTCAAATATTTTACATAAAAACTATATTTAAAATGAATTAATGAATGTCAGAATCTACAACTAGGCTTGAAAAACAGGCGCAAGAAACTCTGTGACTGTTTCTTATTTTTTTTTTTATTCAAAATCTAAATTGTGTTAGGTGTTGACTTTGAAATTAATTGAGGTTTAATCCTAAGTTTTTTTTTATAAGTTAGGGTATTAAGTATATATTAAAACCAATTAAAAGTACCTGTATATACTGCAGTAATTACTATAAACAGAATTGTTTGCCAAATACGGAGGCTCCTCTAGATCCTGTCGTTCATAATAAACTTTTCTATCACACATCTTTTAAACATCACTCACCTCACAACACATATAAATTTACTGATTGTTCTTATTGTTAAATTATTTTTCTATTATTAATAACTGGTAATGATCACGGACAGTAATCTACGTGGAGAAATAGAGAGTACTGAAAGGCAGCCGACTCGAGCGGCGGTACTGTCGCGGCGTCGAACCATTCTTGAATATTAATTTTTCATATTTGTAACGTAACTGCTTCTACACGTGCTAAGTCAAACGCATAAATAAATAAACTTAAATTTTATCTATTTGATCGGAATTGGACTATAATTTTAATCATTTGTTATGTATTTTTAAAAAGCGTAAAATTATAGCCCTTTAGAGAACTATTAAACCGTAAGGCTCATCACACACGGCAGCTATAATATAAAGATGTATATTATAGCACGATACATCTCATTACATCTTTCCTTCGAAATCACTTATGCAATAAAGAAAGCAAAACAGGGCAGACGGTTCCTAGTACAAATAAATGGAGTAAACAGGCTGGTTGGTGTCCTAGAAACATAAAAGAATACGGGCAGGAGAATACAGCATATGGTCATATGAACTAAGATGAAAGACAAAACACGGTCATGGATAGCTAAAGATAGAAAAGAGAAGAGTATTTGTCATACACAGGTTGTAGTCTCTATCTTGTTATCTATGGTTCGTATTTAGATTTTAGATTAAGGATATGTATTTTAACTTTAACTTTTTCACATAAACCTACTGTCTGTATGTACCTTGCTTATTTAAGAAGTCCTAGCAGTAACAACTTCGTACCTACTTGTCTAGCGGCCGTTCCCAATATTCAGTCTATGTCTTACTTGAGATAAAAATCGTAACTATGTTTGACTTTTCTGTGCCAATAAACTTATCGACGGTAACTCAGCTTATCCGTGCACGCTGTCTGTCAATGGGACGACGTATAACTTACCAGCGATATAAAGTTTGAATGGAAATTACAACTCTTGCGTCCCAATATGAGGCGATAAGGATGTCTTATCGGATATATTGCGACAGCTTCAGATTATTGACAGCTAGATACGAAGGTAGCAATTTATCTCTATCTGTAGATAGTATATTGGGATTGGCCGTAGACGCATTTACCAAACTTATGTATGTAGACTTCTTAATGTTTGTGTAATATTATGATATAGTAGTAACTTGTACACGTTTTTTTTTGTATAATAAGTTTTCTTTTGATACAAAATAAAATATTTGTATTTGAAAACAAAAACCACCTGTAAAACGGCTTATATTATAATTTTTGTACGGAACTCTCAGAGTATCGTCGTCATACAGAGATGAGCAGTCAGCGCAGTGGTCTCAGATTTCTTCGTTCTGCGGCACTGCGCATGAGAAATTATATGTTACAGCCGCGTCCGTATCGCTCACTATAAACACGAATAACTGACATAATATATAATCAATGACGTTCTATACATACAGACAAATCACTTCGTATAAAAACAAAGCTGAAATATGGAACATGCTACAAATTACACCATAAGCAGCTTTAACTGGAAGACATAGTGTTTTTTTTTATTTCAATACGGGACGAGACGAGCAGGACGTTCAACTGATGGTAGTTGATGCGCACTGCCCCTTTCAATGCAGTCCCGCTCCGTATTCTTGAAAAGCCTAAGAAATTCTGAGCGGTACTATAATTGCGACCGTCACCTTGAGACATAAGATGTTAAGTCCCATTTGCCCAGTAATTTCACTAGCTACGGGCGCCCTTCAGACCGAAACACAGTAATGTTTCGACATTACTGCTTCACGGCAGAAATAAGCGCCGTTGTGGTATCCATAATCTAGCTGGCATCCTGTGCAAAGGAGACTCCCAGTGGTCAAACTGTTGGTAGGCCACAAGATGGACCGACGATCTGGTTAAGATCGCCGGAATAGGTTGGATGAGGGCAGCGCAAGACCGATTGTCATGGCGATCTATGGGGGAGACCTTTGTCAATGATTGACCTGAAATGATTATGATCAAGCTTCGACTGGAATATACATTGCCGCCAGTTGCTCAAAATATACTTGGCAATAAGCAGTAATGTTTAACATTTCTTCAGTTCTGGTTATGTATCTTAAATTTAGAACCCGGTTCGGACAGTGACAGTTAACAAACGACTAAGGAGAAAAGTGTGCTTATGTTGTCTTTAAGCACACTTTTGCCGTTCCGCAATCAGACTGCGAATGATTTTTGTGTCCTTATTTGTATATAGAACGTTACTGTAATATATATAGTATATACTCCAATAAGCGTTTACCATCAACTGAGGTATATACGTTGTATTTTGATACTCAAGAGACAGTTATAAAAAAAAACAACGGACTTCACAAAAACTATTCCAAAACAATAGATATAATATGCAATTAAAAGTAAAAAAATAATTGTGTATTTTTATACAAACTAATTCTAGTTGCAATTATTGTTATTTTTGGAATCGGTGTCCTCCCGCCTCGGTCCCACTCTCGCCTCTCGCCTCTTCACGTCTTTTCACGTTGGCTGACACCGTCTTAATACGAATTTAATGCTTTTATGGTTTTCTCCGGAATTTCAATGTCAGAAGCTTTCAAATAAAAAAAGAATCATCAAAATCGGTTTACCCAGGCGAAAGTTCTGTGGTAAGAAACAGAAAAAAAATACAGACGTAGGTATTGAGAACTTGAAAAGAAGTAGGTTCGAATGTGGCAACACAATATAAAGCGGCAGGATAGGCATGACTACGAAATCGCTAATAACAGATTGGAAGAAATACAGAATATCTTTACCAATTTTGTGTAAACAGAGCAAGTTGTTGACGTTTTAATGTTTTTTAACTATATTATGTTAATAGGTTTCAATTCCCTGATGGTCAGGTGGACTTGCGACCAGCTAAAAAATATGTGTCGAATTTTACGAGAAGACGTTGATGCTCCAGATCTTCATGAGCAATTGTATCGTAAACGTGTCCCTAAATTCAATAATCTTCGCCCACGAAAACACTTTTCGTGGTTCCGCTTCATCGCACCGTTGCCCGAGCCATGGCACCTATATTGGCATTCATTGCCATCTTTCAACGCGCTCTTGGACAAGAATGCTCAATGGGATCCATTCAATGAATTGAAATTGTATAATAAATTCAATTATTCTTTAATATTCCTCTTTTGTTTATAATTTTTCCTTTTTGTGTTTGGTCTAATTAGTGTTAGTGGCACTGCTGTACTAATTGGACTCGGCATAATATGTGTGAGGCCTATGAAACATTACTAGAATTTATAACTTTATTAACCACTTTTTTCAACAATTTTTTTTATTAATCACACTATTATAAATTTAAACTTATTGAAAATCATTATCTGTATTTTCGTTGCTATTAAAGTGGATTTTTTTACTATTATTTATTTTTGCTTTAGTCGACTTTTCAATTGACCTGAAAATCACTTTCTAAGATTCCGTTACAGAGATACATATCTACCATGCTAATAAAAGCGTGTTAATAAGTAAGTAACACATCTCCAAATCGTATCTTGTTATTTTTAATTTTGTAGGAAACTTAGGTAACACTCGATTGCCTTCAAACAGCTTTATAAATGAAGAAGTAACCAAACAAACCGCTTCATAATATGCAAATGCCGCTCATCATATCAAGTCTATCAATACGAATAAAAAGAGAGCCGTTTTTTTCTTTGGTTATGCGTAGATAAAGAGTTTTTAAAAGTAATACGCAAGTTTGGAATTGAAGATTACCTTTCCAGTTCTAGTTCCCGTTTTCGCTCCCGTTCCCAACATATTATATGAATCGTATTTCGAAGAAGATTGTCATGACCACCTACAACCTACTATTTTAGGCATAGTTATAGCTCATCCACGTGAATAGCAGTTTTTCGCAAATCCCGCGCGAACCATAGATTTTACCGGGATAAAATGTAGCACGTCCTTTCCCAAGCTCTAGTCTATCGCTGTACCATATTTCATCCAAATCAGTTCAGTAGCTCCGGCGTAAAAGCGTAACAAACAAACTTACATTAACATTTATAATATTAGTAGGGACTTTTCTTTTTTTTAATTTTCACAATAAAATGAAATTGCGTAAATGATTTATGCTTCATCATCTAACGTGATGATGACATGTTGAGGTCCTTAACTCTGTAATTATGAACTGTGTCGTTAGCTGGTTACCCTGTCACTATGAGATTCAATAAGTTATACCTGTCCTATACTCACGTATGGTCTTCTAATAGATTTACCAATATCCTGTTATTCTCCCTTTCGAGATCTCGGTGCTTCTAATCTGACTCGATTTGAGTGAATCCCTTATCTTTTCCAGGAATGCATGCCTACGTTGACTACTAACAATTTAATTCAAATTCACCTATCCGTACATATTTGTATTTAATCTATGTTCTTCCATTCTGAAAAAATTTTATGACAAAACATAGCCATATTGAACGGTTCCATATAGTCTAATTTAAAATCTAGGTCCAGTACTATTTTGTTAAACAAAATATATACTTAGTCTAAATTATTTTATACTGAAATAATTTGTTCCGTACACACGTTTGACCTCAGGCATCTCACGATCTAGCGCTTGGCAACTAAATATCTAAATAGCTTCAAAAGCTACGCAAGAATAAGTTTAATCTTATAACACGCGAACAATAGATTACTCAACTCCAATTCGGTGTTAGTAAATGTCCATACCCTGTCACAAGTGAATGAGGAACTGTACCCAATTTATTTTATACAAGTATATCTCACACCTTATTTTGTAATGGCCATCGATTTAATTTAGCACTGTCTTACAACCTAAAAATACTTAATTCGTATTTAATAAATATTTGCTTTATGCACTTAGGTTTACCGCCTCTCACTTATGCTTCCGTAGGCAACAAAGGACGGCAAAAGAAAGCCCTTCCCCGAGGGGAAGGCATTTAGTTAATTCCGACACAGCAACGAAGCTAACTACACAAAATGACATCATGGCCAACAAAATAAAATAAAAACGTCGAGAAAAGAAGCAAAAATTACCACTAAGATCATTTTTCCATATTTCTCGACTCTTCTTGGTTTTTAAGCCTAGATCAAAATTATTTTCTGAGTGACTCATTTTGCTTTTGTAAATGCTAGAATACTTACAAAAAACTGCTTAAAACGACTTAATCATATTAACGGAAAACAGAGGCGTGATATACTTATTCAACAACAATAAACAATAAATCAAAACAGTTTGACACAGAATATTTTCTTCCCGACTATTACATACCAACATTACAGAGGAAATTGGAAAGAACGAAATAGGTGCTGATTTTTGAGTTTTGTACGCACGATTTTAGGGACAAGGTTAGCAGGACGTTCAGCTGATGGTAGTTGATACACCCTGCCCATTATAATGCAATGCCGCTCAGGATTTTAGAAAGATTCTTAGCGGCACTACAATTGCACTCGTCACCTTGAGACATAAGATGTTTAGTCTCATTTGCCCAGTAATTTCACTAGCTACTGCGCCCTTCACACCAAAAACACAATAATGCTTACACATAACTGCTTCTCGGCAGAAAAAGGCGCCGTTGTGGTACCCATAATCTAGCCGGCATCCTGTGCAAAGGATCCTTCCACTGGTAAAGTCTGTGTGTGTGTGGGTTTTAGTTGGAGCTGTAGTTGTCCTTATCCACTAAAGATTGTCTTGCCCTCGTAAGCGCAACGGTATGTTGTTTTACAATTCTTAAATCTGAAAAAAACCTTAGCTAATGTTTTTTCTTAATGATGAATTGGGCGGTGTAGATTGCCATCATAAGACCAACATTAATGTACGGTTGTAAAGCCAGGACACTTATGCAGAACAAGGAGACTAAACTACTTGTAGGAGAGCGAAAGATCGTACATAAGATCCTGGACCCACCCTGTCTGAATATGGGGAATGGAGAGTTTGCAAGAATGCCGAGATAGAAGACCTCGTGGCTGAGCCCAACATTATTGGAGAAGTTAAAACCCACCGTCTTCGCTGGCTTGGCCACGTAGAACGCATGGGAGCATCGGGGAGTGAGAAAGTATACTCTAAACTTGTAGATGGCCGACGCCCAGTATGTGGCCCTAAGTACAGCTTGAAAGACCGGGTGAACGCTGACCTTTGCCAGATGAAATTCGTAAATAGGCGTGACATTGCACACGACCGAAATAAATCGAGGACTCGCGTGTCGCAGCCAAGTCCCACTTTGGATCGCTGCACCGAATGATTAAGTGTTGTATAGTAAGTGAGTATCATTGCTATCAAGTGAGCCCCATGTATTGATTATTATTATTATAATAATCTCATATCTGCAAGATCGAATCTGAAATGAGGAGATTCGTAGGAGAACTTAAGACACCGACAGGGCAGGGCACATAGCTAAACGGACAGATGGCCGTTGGGGCAGTAAAGTCCTCGAATTGCGACCACGTACCGGAAGACGTAGTGTTGGTCCACACAAAATGGAACGACTATCTGGTCAAGATCGCCGGAATACGTTGGATGAGGGCAGCGCAGGACTGCCTGAGTACTGTCTTTGGGGGAGGTTTTTGTCCAGCAGTGGACGTCTTCCGGCTGAAATGATGATGATGAGCCCCATGTCCGTCTAGTTTTGAACAGAATGTTGTATTTGACGGTTATTATTCCAAAGTCATTCCACTACACCAATGCAACGAACTCATTCATCATAAGTTATACATAACATATTATATCATTATTTACTGCATAAAGAAATCTTCGTACAAAAGTTAATTTATGGATCTTTTATTTGCAAATGGGAGTTTGTTATCTCACCGGATTTGAATAATTATAAATTCATAAATACTCTGTGTGAGAGTACTAACTCCGCTGTATAATAAAATGCCCGGACACATAAAAATAATGTGGCAGAAAAATCTTAAAATATCTTTTAATATTTTATTGGCCCCAACTCATTCTGCACAGGTTTCAAATTATGCCTCCTAAAATACTTTTTTAATAAACTAAAATCTCCGCCACTGTCGTTGATCAGTGAGCGTAACCAATGCATATATCACAATATCATTCATTAAATATTACATAGCTCGCCAATTTCTTACTTCATCGAATACTCATTTCGATAGTACCGTCTTTGGTAAAGACTAAAGTATGCTTTACTTTAAGTATTATATTTATACTTTACTTTTAGTATTCTAAGTCTTTGATTACCACATGAACCGAAGTGGTGGTAAATGGTATAATGTTAAACTTTGATATTCATAAGTGTCTGTAACTTAAATGAATAAAGTGAATTTTTGTGTTGATTTTGATAAATATTTTTGAAAAATTAATAAGTATATTTCATCTCATATTTGGCTAACATTGCGTGTCGAGGAATATTCATTTATTATACAAATAGGTATATAGAAAACAAAACAAATATGATAAATATACGATAAATTTGATGATGATTTTATTATGATCAAAAATTTTTTGTGTTGTGTGTTTGAATTTGTTGCACTTTGATAAAAGTGCAACAAATTCAAAGTCAGAGCAAATTTGAAGTGAATTAAAGGTGATAAATGTTATTTTTCAACCAATCCCTTCCACCTTTTTTGGAAATGTGAGGTGGTTGTTTGAAGCTAATTCTAAATATTTTTTTTTGAGTTACATTTACCATAACTAACTATACAGGATGTAATCGTTAATATGACCAGACCATTCACCAGTAACTGTTACAGATATCAAAAAAGTGATATCTAAAGTATGTTACCTGATTAGTAAAATGACATCAATAAATTTTTAAAAATCAAACGTGTAGTTCGAAAAGTTTTGATATTAAACACTCCCATACATTTAGTGTGAGATTAGTAGAAAGGTAAGCATTGCATCGCACAACAATGACGTCACTTGGAATACAAAATTTTGTACTTACTAAGAAATAAATATAATTCAATTAAAATATGGTTTTATTACCTTGTTAGGATAATAAACAGTTTTCTTAGTATAAGTACTAAGCTAAAATAACCTTATAGAATAAGGAAACCAAAACCTTTCTACTAATCTCATACAAAATGTATGGGAGTGTTTAATATCAAAATTTTGGATACTTCTCGTTTGATTTTTAGAAAGTAATTGATGTCATTTTGCTAATTAGGTAACGTATTTTTATATAAGTTCAAAGTTTTTGTTATCTGTAATAGTTACGTAATAATCGCTTTAATCGGTCACACTTAACAATTACATCCTGTATAGAGATTTATACTATCGAATACGTATATAAAATTTTACCTAATCCATCACAATGAATATCTTAAAACATCCTAAGTGTGCTCCACACTAAAGGGTAATAGTTTCTGAGAGAACCCAAGTACATTATTAATTTCATGGAAGGCTAGAGACTATGCTAGCAACGGAAGTGCAGAGGATACATCAAATCCGGAAAGGGTCGTAGAGTCTGTTTCCTTTCAACCATCCAAAAGAAATAAGAAATTGACATATAGATTATTAATTTCATGGAAAGGGCAAGTCTCGGCAAGAAACTATGCTCGCAACGGAAGTGCAGAGTCGTATAGTCTGTTTCGTGTCATCCAAAAGAAATACAAAATCGACATATTATATGAACTATTTTAAAAAACCTCTATGTTGTGTATAGTATAGTTTAAACCGGTTGGTTGTTATTCTATTGCGCCACCAATCTACCTCACAACATTGGCATCCATATTATTCAACAACTTCCTCTACATTTTGCAAGCTTAATGATTCACAAGTTTTCTCGTGAGCAAAAAAATAATAATAATTTTGTCCATCGTGTAAGAAACCTTTATATTATAGTAAATAACCTTTTTTGTAACTGCGAAGTATATTTAAGGCCAAGAATGAATGAGGTGCGAATTAATTATAAATATTCAGATATTGACAAACTTATCCACTGGATAGAACTGGTTTGAATTAGATACCAATTTATTTTAAAGCTAGAGAATCTCAACCGCACATACGCGATGTTTTCTCAGAATTATTTCTTACTATTGTCATTACATAATCAATTAAGATAAAAGTTGGTCTACCAACAATAAAATTTTGAAAATAGCGAATAGTTATGAGTTCTTCCCGAGCCGACAGTTCGCTACTTATTTAATAACAGGAAGACTTTAAATTATACGGAATATTATAGAAATGCTAATTAAAGAGTACTTTATACCCCTACGTGTATTCTAGTTACAATTGACCCCACAAATGTATTCCCCTATTAACTTCCAGCATAATGCATCTAGATTAATCATAATTTTTAATAAAATCACAGCCTTTTGTAGGCAGGTCTCCTTCATCGAATTTTATTTATTAGCGAAACCTTTCAAATTTTACTCATTTTACCACAGCAGACTGACCATTATCAGTTAGTAAAATGATATTACAATGTCACAAAAACCAGACCGAGCGATTTCGATTGACAATCTACCGGTTATAATATCGCTAGTGAAATTATAATATCACGGCTTTGACTATATACCTATGACATATATACTAACACGTGACGAAAATATTTTCTTCAAATACAGTTTTCTTAATTCAATTCTCCAATTCCACAGTTAAGTTGAGTCGGTATGGTAGTTACGAATCAGTTATATTCTTTAAAAACATTGATAAATGAGCTCTAAATCGACAAAACACATACTTTTATTTTCATAAGTATATCTTAATTCTTTTTTTTTTCACATTCTACATATTATTATTATATCCCTGTCCCTTTCTAAGCAGTACTGAATGCTCTTGAGGTTACATGGCTGCTTCGTTTATGTAATCAAAATCAGCTAAAACTCAGATAACAACGCGAGTAAAACCTAGTTATTCTATAACAATGATATTAATAGCCGAAGTAAATCAAATGATATTTGTTAAAACAGTTTATAAGTTTTTTATGTTGCCTAACGTTTTCAACTCAAGGTAGGTAATTACAAAAATTTTGCATTTTGGTAAAATTTAGAACTTTACCAACAAGAAAACAAATAGATTTGTAAATGCAAAAAGTATAACAAATTCAATAAATATAAAACTAGAGGTCAGACCGACGATCGGTCTCTGTCCAACAGTGAGCCAGCTAGCAGTTGTCCGGAACCGCTCAAATGCCAAGGTTGTCCACTCTGGCGGTGACGACACAACTTTCCAACGAACCAGTGAGCCACATAACTCGCCCCACTTGTATTGCAAGAAATAGTTACAATTACAATGCTATTTCGTAGTTTTTTCTTTGTCAGTAATTTTTTTTTCTTAGTCATGTCAAAGAGGCCAAACTAAAGAGGCAAGAGGCTAACGTAATGTGGAATGTTTCAAATAACTTATAATATGAACCTTTAATAAATATAACTTTTTCATTATACTTAATAATATCACAGTTATGCTGGGAAGGTTACTTACTCTACCCTAAAGCGTTATAAAGCCTCTTGTTGTTTTCCGAATGTCAAGCAGCCTTTCAAATCAACGCCAATCATAAGCAAAATGTCTATTTGTAAACATTTTGCATATTCTTGGATTATTCTCAGGTAGAATTTTATACCAGGTTTATTTGTAAGGCCGATAGGGTTTTGTGAGATGATTTGATTACAAACATTTTAATTCAATAAGATTTATCTGTATAAAATAATAAAATGGTAATAATTCTTAAATCATTGAGATGACGATATGTCTGTTTCACATTTTTAAACAAACCTAAACGTATGGTCTCATGTCCACAAATTATGAGTCGGACCACGGCTATGGGGCCGCTCGTGTCATTGAATATTTAAAACACTGTAGTCCATCTACCCAATGATATGTTTTAATACTGAATGGAGTTTTTTTAACACACTATATACCGAATTTAACTAATTTAGAATAATGTTACGGCACTTTATGAAATAAAACATGATTAGAATGAAGCTAGGTATTAAATTGATCACTCACATTAATTTGATCTGAAGTTATATTCAAAAAATTAATTGTGCTATAACACGTTTGTGATATTGTTAAAATTACAAACATTGATAAATATTTGATATCTTAAAAAACTCATAAAATTTGTTATTGTAAGTTCTTCAAAGTATTTATTTTGTGTTTCTGATGTCGAATGAGGTATGTATTATTATTAAATAAACACTTATCAATTGTATTTAAAATCTCATTATTTTTGTTGTATTGGTTAGTATTATAAAATTTTTGGAGGTATTTTGAAAATATATACGTAAATTTTTAGTGTCTCACAATAAACCATTTTTTTTAATAAATTTGCCGCGTATAGGGCTAAAGTCAATAATATATCGATCAAAAGCTTCCTTACAGTTAGATATGGAAATAAAGGTCGTTAGAAGCAAAGAACGCACATTTCGTAGGGCCTGGTCAATGACCTTAAAATGATGGTGAATTCACCGTGTGTAAATAAGCAAAGTCATACATCACTTCAAAACTTAAAATTTCGAGTCTGTTTCACTCCCGATAACACCATGATAATAAGCTATTGCGTTTTTTTTGTAATAACTAATCAAGGTATAATGTCACAATTACCAGTGGGAGGCTCCATTGCACAGGATGCCGACTAGATTATGGGTACCACAACGGTGCCTATTTCTGCCGTGAAGCAGCAATGTGTATATTACTGTGTTTCGGTCTGAAGGGCGCTGTAGCTAGTGAAATTTCTGGGCAAATGAGACTTAACATCTTATGTCTCAATTGTAGTGCCACTCAGAATTTTTGGGTTTTTTAAGAATCCTGAGCGACACTGCATTGTAATGAGCAGGGCGTATTAATTACTATCAGCTGAACGTCCTGCTCGTCTCATCCCTTATTGTCATAAAAAAAATATAAGCGTTACAAAAAATGGATTTTCGATAAAATTAATTTAGAAGTAAGTAATCGTTTTCGTCTCCGAGTTTATTAAAGCATTCAATGAATTGTGATTCGATAAAATTAAAATTACACATTATTTGTTTATTTATGTAAATAGTATGAATATTACTTATATTTTCATAATTTTCTACGTGGTAAAAAGTGTTTCTTATAGCTAAGTTTAGATATTTTTTTCTATGTTATAACTAATTCTCACACTTGGTGTAATTAAAAAATTCGGGTAAATCGTAGAAGCATTTTGAAACTAAAAAAATTTAAGATCTCTTTTAAATAGAGAAGGCTTCTCTTTATTTTTAATTTCATTTGGGATGTGGTTATAAATTTTTATTGCCATGTGGTGAAGGCTCGATGACACTAGTGACATGCTTGTTTGGGATATTTTTAATTTGTTTAAATTTCTATTATTTCGCTTGTTATTTGGCAGTGTTGAGTATAAGTCCGAATGTCCTTTAAAAAATTTATATGCTTCTAGAATGTAAATTTAAGTAAGAGTTAAAATTTTGTGGTTAATATAATAAAGTCTACATGAATCCATCTGCTGAATATTTTCTAAATATTGTTGGTCCATCTGATTAAAATATAAAAAACGAGATTTTATTAATCGCGGAGCACGAGACATGGCCAAAAATGTATTAGACATGTGTGTTCAATTAAAACAGAATATAAAATTGAGAGTTAAAAATTGCAAAAATATAAAATGGTAAACTTAAAGCACAGTTCCCTGTGCAGGGCTTGCATGGAGACGGCCACTCACTTCAGTGTGCCGTAGTGTGGCCACATACCGGGCCACATATCTCCGAGGTCATGGGTGACATCAGGGGTTTGAGTAACTTCCTTGAGGAGTTGGTATGGCAAGATTAGGAACCCAACCCTACCACGCAAAATAAGCGCATAGCAGACGTCGAGTTGCTGTAAGTAGCTCGTCAATACCCCCATACCCAGCATTTACTTACCGACACACTCATGATGGTCATCAATTATAATTAGGTCACAGTACTATCGCTCTGCATTCAACTCGCGTGATTGTTGTATGTATATCGGTAATATAAGTATTTACCTTCCGCCGTATGTGTCGTTAGCGAGCGGTAGGAGTTCATCGTCTGAATTGTCGCTGGTCTCTTCCCTTCTCGCCTTTCCCCCAGACGCCGCCATTTTGTTTATCTGGAATCAATCGACATATTTTTAAAACACTTGCTTTGATTAATGACGCCCTATTTCCATTCACTATTTGCGTCTTGCATTTTTATTTCAAATATTACCGCAATCCGCATATTTTAGCAAATCTATTTATACTATATTTAAATAAACTCAAATTAATTATAGTATTTCGTCAAAATATTTATACTCATATAGGACTACTTGCTTTTATTAAATATATTTCCTTTATTCTGTCAAATATGAATTATTATTCAAAGTAAACTTTCAATATCATAAGTAGCTGTCATTATTTTATTTATTTACCCTATCTTTTCGCACTAGTAAATACTTTATCTGACATATTAGTAGCAAGTATCCATCCCTAATCTGTGGTAGTAGTATAATATTAAATATAAAAAAAACACAAGGTGGTATTGTTTGCGGATGACACTTCACTTATATTCAAAGTGAAACGAAGCCAAGTTTTATATGACGAAGTAAACAATGCTCTATCTGACATCGTGTACTGGTTTAGCGCCAATAACTTATTGTTAACTAATCATAAAACCAAATATATTAAATTCACCGCGCCAAATGTCAAAAATGTAGATGCGAATATTTTATTAAATGGAGAGGTGGTAAACCCAGTGGAATCTGCTATATTTCTTGGCATTACTCTTGATTCCAAATTGCAGTGGGGCCCCCATATTGAAGGATTGGCGAATAGGCTTAGTTCTGCAGCATATGCGGTTAAGAAAATCAGACGGTTAACTGACATAGATACGGCGAGATTAGTATACTTTAGTTATTTTCATAGTATTATGTTCTATGGTATATTGTTATGAGGCAGTGCGGCCGATATTAATACTATCTTTGTGCTGCAGAAGAGGGCTATTCGCGCGATTTATAACCTAGGTCCTAAAGAATCATTAAGAGAAAAATTTAAAGAAATAAACATTTTGACTGTTGCTTCTCAATACATTTTTGATAATGTTTTGTATGTTCATAAGCACATTGAGGAATTTTCTAGAAACTGTGACATTCATAATGTTAACACGAGGAACAAACATAAACTTGTTATGCCTACTACTCGGTTGGGTCGAGTTGGGCGATGTATATGCTTCTACAATATGATCCCAGAAAATATACAAAACAAATGTGTTACGAAATTTAAAAGAATTGTTAAAAAACGTTTGTGTGGGAAAGGTTATTATAGCATAAACGATTTTCTTAATGACACCACGGACTGGGATTAAAGCGAACACCCTCAGGCTCTTTAATTATTAATGTTTATTGTACGATATTACATTGTAATCCATATTTTATATAAAAAAAAGGCCCGCTGAGTTTCTTGCGCCATTCTTCTCAGGTCTGAGGCAGTCTCTTTTGAATGACTGGTAGATTTTGACGTTCAATAAGTGATTATAAATCCTATTTTGAATAAAAATATTTGAATTTGAATTCAAAGTGGAAGTCAAATAAACTAACAACGCTCCTGTGATTCCCCTGGTGTTGCAAGAGATTGTGGGCGGCGGTGATCACTTAACAACAGGTGACCCGTACGCTCGTTTGTCCTCCTATTCCATAAAAAAAAACTTTATTCAATAAGGCTTAAATTAAGCGCTGTTGAATCGTCACTATAAACATTTCTTTTAAAAAACTCACTATAAATATGTTCGGAAAAAGTAGAGCTCGTGAGAAGAACATACAAGAAACTCTACGGCCACTCTTTTCAATCAATAGAGTATTTTACAATGGCGGTAATTTACAAAACATATTAGTGTGTAAGATGCTGCGTCCAATATATATGAATTTTGTTAGTTAAAAGCGTATAAAATACCAAATATTTAATAAAAAGTAATACAGAATAAATATAAGTTATCATATATTGGATGCTTAAATATTTAGAGCTTGAATTCATTGTTCGTGTTAGGATACTTCGTGAAGATGATGGTCGCAATGCCTGTCATAATTAGTAATCGCATCCAACAAATAAGGTAAGTAATCAGGCGTATTCAGACATGTAAGTAAAATATTCTTGTAGGCTTGATGGAGATATTAATAGTGTGAATCATTTCTTCACGAGAACTTCGAGATAGTGCATATTGCATACCTCACAGGTCATTTATCTCTGTGTATTATATACTCTTTTATATTGCATGCCCTATGTATCTTCTGTAACTTTATACATTGTTATATGGCTGTAGTTAGAGGTAAACATTGCGCTTAAAGTATTATATTATCAAACTTATAAAGATATTAAATAACAGAATATTATAGATATAAATTTATACTTTATCTTATTATTTTCGTGGTTGTTAAATCCTTTTTTTTTCTCTTTTCTCCTCTTTCGTGTGTATATCTAACAGTACAAATAAATGTAAATATAAGTGTGTTTATGTGTGTCAATATATTCTATACTATGTTTATGTATAAATATTTTTTTTTTGAAGTTGTAGAAAATAAATTCTACACCTTTAGGGTAACTGGAAGGATCGCTGTGTAGCAATAAGGTCGCTAAACCGTGCTACCATAACCCAAATAAATGTAAAAGTTGTAATCTTATTTTTAGTGCAATAAAAGTTATTGTATAACGTTTTTTTTTTGTAAAAAAATTGAAAGTGGTCTACAAATCAGCGATAAATTCGCATAGAGAGATATCCTCTGTCACTTTGAGACAAGATGTTGAGTCCCATTAGCCAAAATCAAAACATTTAAGTAATTTTGGTGTATCACTTTACATACATTGTATAAGATATAGTGTAAAATTCTAAAACTGTTAATATAGATTAAAAAGTCAATAAATTACCACTTTTTCTGATTAAAGCTCAACTTTTCCGAAGCTTTAATAATATCTCTGACATGCATGAGTGTCATTTCACCTAAATTAATAAATAGATTTTTTTAAACTTCCAGGTTATGTTACAAACCAACATGTTCAGCTGCGGAAAGTTATTCACACAAACATACAGAACTAAATTTGATAATATGATACTTTTACGACGTGATATATCACGTCTCTGATATATTTAATATATTTTAAAGGTTGGGGGCTGCGGCCGAGGTGACCACAAGGTCAGCGACTTGCGCGCCCAGTTCTAACAAAGAAATAGTCTCGCTATAAAACTTACTCAAGTTTCATATAGAAGTACTAACCACTACAATAGAATATCGAAACATTATTATAATTATTTGTATTAAGCTGAGCGTGGAGGTTCATTAATATTAACATCACAGTACGCCGAGTACATATTACTGATATACATTTACAACTACGGTACTGGCATACTCAAAAACTCCTTAATTATTGTTACCTTTAGAAAATCACTGATGCCTCACACGACTTGGTCTACATTCCATAATTTGAATATTCAATATATAGGCCTCTCCCAAAGATCGCCATTACAATCGATCGTTGCCTTCATCCGATGTATTCCGGCGATCTTGACCAGCTCGTCGGTCCATCTTGTGGGAGGGCCTACCAACACTACGTCTTCCGGTATGTGATAGCCATTCGAGGACTTTACTGCCCTAATGGCCATCTGTCCGTCGAGCTATGTGCGCTGCCCACTACCACTTCTGTCGCAACCAATTGGGCTATGTCGGTGACTATGGTTCTCCTACGGATCTCCTCATTTCTGATTCAGTTTCGCAGGGAAACTCCGAGCATAGCCCTCTCCATTGCCCTCTGAGCGACAATGAGCTTCCTTATAAGGCCTCAAATATAAATACGTTATTTTTTTAGCCAGTGGGAGGCTCCTTTGCGCAGGATTCCGGCTAGATTATGGGTACCACAAAGGCGCCTATTTCTGCACCAGTGGGAGGCTTCTTTGCACAGGATGCCGGCTAGATTTTTGGTACCACAACGGCGCCTATTTCTGCCGTGAAGCAGTGGCAAATGAGGCTTGACATCTTATGTCTCTGCCGCTCAGAATTTTTGTGGTTTTCCAAGAATCCTAAGCGGAACTGCATTGTAATGGGCAGGGCGCATCAATTACTATCAGTTGAACGTCCTGCTCGTCTCGTCCCTTATTTTTACATAAAAAAAAATCATATAAAGATCTATAACACATTTAAACTTGTGTTTGTAACTCTCAAACAGCATTACAAACACCCAAACGTAGATTAAATAAAGCGATTGGAACACGAACCAAGATAAGTATTAGGTTGATATTATACTTGAGCAACGCGTATTTGATTGCGGTTAGACCCGTGCTAACTTCATGTATAATGTTACTTTCACTTCTCGGTCCATTCCCCTCCATCTTGCTACTCGAAGTACGTAACACTTACATTAAATTATTTTGGCCAACGGTAAACGATTTTATAACAGCTGCCTTGGATAAGGTCACTTTATGTTGATTTATTAAATTTAATTAAAATAATGATTTGATTTGTATTAGGAACATGTTTTGCATAATTAAATTTTTTTAATTAATTTATATGTCATGGCTTGTAAGTTCAATATTTTACTATTATCTAGAATTACAGCAAATAAAAAATGTATGAATTAATTTGTAACAACTTTACTTGTGAATGTTTCTGGCAAATAAAGAACTTTGACTTACAAAAGTTACTTGAAAGTAACATTTTTATTTTTATCGACCCGACGTTTCAAGACCTTCCCAGATCTCATTTTCAGAAGGACTGGGGTATCGAATGTAAAAACAGTTACAATTAATTAATGTATGAAATACAAACATAATGTATGTATACGTGTTCACACCTTGTTAGTGCTCTAACTGACCTGATAAAACATATTATTATCGTCTAATATTTCAGCGTAATTGGTTACAAAATATATATATTTATGTAAATAATAGGCGAGCAGGACGTTCAGCTGCTGGTAATTGATATGCCCTGCCCATTACAATGCAGTGCCGCTCAGGATTCTTGAAAAAGCCAAAAATTCTGAGCGGCACTACAATTGCGCTCGTCAACTTGAGACGTAAGATGTTAAGTCTCATTTGCCCAGTAATTTGACTAGCTACGGCGCGCTTCAGACCGCAATACAATATTATGACTGTTATTATGTACTAAAAAGAGAAGACACCGTATGCTTCACGGCAGAAATAGGCGCCGTTGTGGTACCCATAATCTAGCCGGCATCCTGTATAGCCGGAGCCTCCCACTGGTACATATATATTGTGTGAAAAAATTTTGAATTAAAACGATAACTGCATACCTACTTATTTTATTATTTTTTCACGGTCAGCGTTATTTAATTAATTAAATAATAAATTTACCACGTAATTATCTGTAATATAATTTTGAAACTTAAACGTGAATGTTAAGTTTAATTTTAAGGTACACTTTATATATTTAATCTTTTAAGGATACCAAAGTGAACTGATACACAAAAGTGTCATATTTATAAATAAACAAGTACCGTTCATTCGAACAGGGAATGCTTTACGTGCGTTGAAGTCTTTTGTATGAAGTAAACAACAAAGTCGACACACACACAACGAAATCTTGTTTGTTGCTTACTGTACTGCTTACTTACATATTCTATCGCTACATTTTTATATATCTAAACTAATACCTCAGGTATGTACTTAATTCAATATCAAATAATTTTAATTAGATTAGTAGTCATAAGTATTTAGACCGTTCTTAAAACATTTTTTAAAACGATAAAAGGTGACCGATATAATTATTACTCTCTGATTTAAATTTATATATTTTGATTTGTAAATTGGTAAGAAAGCTGTATTTACACAACAACCGATTAATAAAAATGAATTAAATAAAAATATTATTTTTACAAATTTCTTGTAAACAGTGTAATAATGCCAAAAATTTATTTCTATTTAAAGATAACCATGTACATAAAACTCAGTCAGTTACTCGTGAACTTTCATAATCACTCGATTTGATTAGCATTACCTATTTGATCGCGATATCCAACACGCAAAGTTGCAACATCCTGTGAATGCCGCCGTAGTTTCTGATTTTAGATTTCTTTCGTAATTTAATTCACTCTCGTAACTTGTGGTTTTATTAATTCATTTAAAACTTAACTTATCTACTCATAGATAAAATTAAACATTTTGATTATTATCTACAAAATTTATTTTGTATTAATTATATGGACATACGTATATTCAGCAGTTACATTCTGACATTTTTCAAATGTATTGAGTTACTTTGGTGAATAATTAACAACTGCGATAGTTTCCCATAAATTCGGGCTAAAAGCGTTGGGGCGTAGTCTCCAAAGATGTGGGTTTGAAAATCGCGTCGTCCATAAATTTTGGTATTGTGAGTTCGAGTCCTGCATCGTTCATAAATTTTGTTTTCTAATTTAATTTGTGTAATAAATCCCAGAAGTGATTGTTATCACTTTAAAAAATAAGAAATTGTTTATAAGTGAATGGTCGCCCTTTCTCCGATCGATTTTTTTCCGATCTCAAGTAAATATCCTAATATGCTATATTGGGGTTGCTATGCTATATAATATATCAATATTGGGGTTGAGTAGGTTATCTAATGTAAAGTAGATCCTGTAGATGAAGCCACAACCTGAGAGTTGAACAAGACATACAATATATTCTTCTTCTTCTTTTTTTAATGAAAGAAGAGGACAGACGAGGGTACGGGTCACCTGTTGTTCAGTGATCACTGCCAACACCAGAGGAATCACAGGAGCGTTGCTGGTCTTTAAGGAATTATTATCTCTTTCGTTTGTGTATCTTTGTATCTTTGTTTTGTTCATCAGCAAGCCGTACACACCTATGGATTGCCATAATCATGCGGGACTATAGGTAGCCAGATTCTAAATGTTGCTTTTTTTGAGATCGGATGGAAAAGGACTGACTTAACTGACTACAGAACTACCTTTTGACTTATCTTAAGGCACATGTTCTTTCTCGAAAACTTCTTAATGTCCGCTTGTTTTTTGCAGAGTAGGAGAGTTTTTATAAAATCACTTAATTTCGCAACTTCTCAACAAATTCTAATTCAAATATTTATATTCAAAATAGGATTTAAAATCACTTATTGAACGGCAATAACTACCACCCATTCGAAATAGTATGCCACAGACCTGAGAAGAAAGAGCCCAAGAAACTCGGCGGGCTTTTTTTAAATTAAATAACAATATTGTGTAAGAGCATACAATAAAAAAAATATAATTAAATAGCCTGAGGGAATGCTCTATTCCCAGTCTATATTACTATAAAGACTTAAATTTATTTATGTTGTAGTTGTTGTATTTATGTTCCTTTACCACACAAACGTTTGTTAACAATTCTTTTGAAATTCGTAACACATTTGTTTTGTATATATTCTGGGATCATGTTGTAAAAGCATATATATCGCCCAATAAAATACTTATTAACTCGACTTAACCGAGTTGTAGGCTTAACAAGTTTGTTTATTCCTCGTGTTGACGTTATGAAGCGCTCAGTTTATAACTTGTTAACATTTAAATATATTTTACAGTTTAGACATTTACAACTGAATACGTAGATATGGAACCACACTAGGAAGACATTTTACGTGACACATAACAAATCTCAAATACCTGTTTGTCTACGTAAATAGTTGATATGTATAATTTATACAACGGCGTATATATTGAATTATTTTTTGTTGATAACAAAGTCTGACTCATAAAATCGAATTGTTTCACCGAAAAAAACCCATCGATGTCCTAACTCCTAAGTATACTAATAAATCACGATTTTATCGTTAGTTTTAGTTGTTGTAAATAGACCTGACCATTGATGGCATCCAAACTCAAAATCTGTCAAGGTACTTACTTGACAGATTTTGCACAAATGTAATGCACAAAGTGTTCCAAAATAATACATGATAAATACTTTTTTTATTTTGATGTGTCTGCTTCATGGCAATCTGTTTTCCAACAATAAGCCACTTTTTTGATTTTCGTTTGATTGCACAGATTATGTTTTTCTCAAGAGCCATATTTGCATGAAAATTATTTTCACACGAGTCTCTTGATTTCACGTGGTAAATCTTTTATGTAGGCTCGATATATCACTTCTATTTAGACAATTTGCTGAAGAGCGCCTTATCTACGCAGGGCGTATGCCAATTTGTATGATAAATATTATCGATTTGTAGGGTTTCATAATTTTATTATATTTGTTACTATAACGCGAATTTCAAAAGGAACTTTTGTGATACAGTAGTAGAAAATATGTAAGGAATAAGAAGTAATCTTATTCTTGTACAATATACCTTCCAATTCTATGAATATTCTACGCATTTTTTAAGTTCTTATAGGATTCTTTAAGTCAGTTTATACTTTATTACTATGAAATGGAATATCAGGGGAATACCTATGTGTATAGGAATAATTACACAATAAAGCGTGTTTTAATAAATATTTATAATTATTAATTTAGTCTTTACAGGTGTGTTTATGTATATTAACAGGAAAAGCTTTGAGGTTTGCATTTTGACGCACACCTACATGTTATTTATTGACCCATATGTCATTAAATGCTTTAAATAATAATATAAGAGCAGAATGTATAATTTAATAATAATATTCACACACTTTCACACAAATTATCATGCCCCACACTAGGCATAGCCTGTACTATTGGTACAAGACAACGATATATTTAATACAATATATTATATACTAAAACATACATAAATACATATAAATATCCATGACTCGGAAACAGACATCCTTATTCATCATAATAATTATAATTTTTGCACCTACCGGGATTCGAACCCGGGACTGTCTAAGTGGGCAGGGTCACTAACTACTGTGCTATAGGTGTCGTGTACAATATATAATGATATCGTTTATTGTACTTTCTACTCTTAACAGGATTCAAACTGATAATTCTTTTAACTCCACCATTAACACGGCACGCCACAAATTTACTTTCATCCTTACTTTCTGAATGTAAGTTCCTCCAGTGTGGATTAATACCAGGAACAAACTTTTTTTTGTGATGCCTACTATTCGCCTTCGTCAAGTCAGTAAATATTTGGTTGGGCGATGTGTATGCATTTACAACATAATCCCAAAAAATATTCAAAACAAATGTGTTACAAATTTACGTTTACGTTACTATAACATAAATGTTTTGCACAGATTGGAAATGGAGCGACCGCACTATTTTAATAATTGATTTTATTATAACTTATAAAATAACCTGCTGAGTTATTTCCGCCCCTTTTTCAGGTCTGAGGCATACATTTCTGAATAGATTGAAGTTTTGACGTTCAAATAAGTGATTTAAAATCATATTTTAAATAAAAATATTTGCATTTGTATTTCAAGGAACTCTCTTTCGCCTACTATGGGATGAAATTCCTCGCGCGGTCTTTCCAGGACGATTTAAAACATATAATATAACATACTTACCTATATATCATATAAGGAATATACAAAACTTGTCCTTTTCCTCTTCCTTGCTCATAGTATGACAATATGATTAGGATCTAGGAAACACGTGAAAGTATATAAACATAGCATAAGAGTTAGTCTATTAAAATTAACAATTATTGTGTCATAGCTTACTGTTACTTTTTTAATTACCACTTTCTTAATAACTACACTAATTATTATACTAATTGTTGTTATAAAATTACGAAACTGTCTTAATGTAACGAACGCTATAAGCATAATTAATGGTTAATATGTTCTTGAAATTTTATTCAGTATTAATTACATAATAGTAGCCATTTTATCATACAAAATCTTGGAAGTATGACCCTCTTAAAGAACCGGATGTAGATGAAGGTCTTAGGTAAGCCAACTCACCACGAAAGCCCTCTAAGTTTTAAGTAATATGTGTCTTGTTTCCAGTTTATTACTAGTTCTTTCTTCGTTTCATATACACAGTTATAATTGGACGTAGTTCCTGAAAAACGTTCCAAGCCACAAACGTCACATTTTAAGGAATTTGTGTTAAAAGTTTAATAAATATTATTGTATTCCATACTTGTGGGTTGGGCTACTAAGTCATGATGTCACTTAAAGAGTGCCAGTAGGGCTGTCATTTTTTGTTAGTCCGTTAATATGAATCACGTGACGAGTTTTGTGTTCTAAACTCAA
The DNA here is from genome assembly GCA_949711755.1 of Leptidea juvernica. Taxonomy (NCBI): domain Eukaryota; kingdom Metazoa; phylum Arthropoda; class Insecta; order Lepidoptera; family Pieridae; genus Leptidea; species Leptidea juvernica. Next base: position 391,867 of record CATIXQ010000031.1, read on the forward strand.
TTTCGACATGATTGTTGTTTGGAACGTTTTCTGGAATATCGTCCAATTAACATGTATAATACCCACCTATTACAAATTCATTTCATTTTTCATTTATTTTTATTGAAACTTCATATAATTGACTCTAAAATTACGCTGATAATAATTCCTATTATTACATTAGTCATTAAAACAATGATTTTATTTTCAGGTTTATCGGAGACATTAGAGCTGCCAAGTCATTTTAATACTTAAATAACATTGCACATAATGTATAGGTTCTACATACAAATTCTTTGTTAGTTTCTTTGAGAAAAACTTACTATTTTTAACTCAATTTACATGATTGTATTACTACTATGTAATAGGCTGTTTTTTAAAGATAATGGAATACTTATTATTATAAAATATTTGTTTAATTATATGATTATTTGGTAGTTAAGGACTAAAGCTGTCAACGCTTGCTTTTACAAGGTTTTTACTCTTACTAACGTACATAGCAAACAAGTCAAGACTTGGGTCGCCTACATTCACTTTTGTTTGAATATAAATGTAACTACATTGATATAAGGACTTAAGAATGTAACTCGTTTTAAATATCCTCAAACGGTACCACTTTGCGACGTATACAAATAATATATCACAGTTTTGTTTGTTAGTCTATTTCTTTTAAATATTAAGTCTTTTGTATTTACGTATGTTTTTCAAATGAACATTTTCTTTCGTCTTGTTTTAAATATTGCTTATAAAAATACTATATATTCTCAATACGTTCTTATTGAATTATGAGTTATAAATTTGAATGAAATTCTACACATTATGATTATATAATATGGATATGTAACAAATTTCGTACATAAAAGATACGCGTTCACACTTTCGAAAGCGAAATTTAAGCAAGAAATGTTTACGTATGAATTAAACTTTTCATTTCTTAGCAACATGTTAAGTGGTTGTATCGTACTTTCGCAGCTGATCACTTAGCCTCGCAGAAAGGTCAGGTTTGCGAATATATATTTATTAAGCTTTTGTTACAACTTTGTGAGAATAAGACTTACGTTTCTCGATGGTGGTGATGAGGTAAATCCGTTCTGTATGTCACTTGTTTATAAGGTGGTTGTACACACGCGGAGGAATGTGGGTGCGCATTGTGCGCCGGGTCTGTTCTGTCGGGTCGTTGCGCGCTCACTGCTGACTGCACGAACTGCGAACGGAGACCCGTCACCCGACCCGTTACCGTGGCAGTTGGCATGCGGCCGACCCGTCACTTGGCGAACTTTATTGAGTCATTAGTCATTACTTATCTTAATACTTTACTATGGCATGATTGGTCTTTTTGAAGCGTCGTTAGACTGTAAAAGGAGGAAATATGTTTGAAATATTTTTTGCGCCTCGGCAGTAGAGTTATAGATACCTTCTGATATAACGATGGGAGGCAGGTTGTAAATACTCATGAGATGATGATGTGGGACTCATAAGAACCTACGTGCCTACCAACTAAACAGCAATTTGTTATTTTTAAAGTGATAACTCTCACTTCTGGGATTAATTACACAAATAAAACTGAAAACAAAATTTTTGAACGATGCGGGACTCAAACCCGCGCCCTCTTGCGTCCCGTGCGAGCTTTATTTCCAACTGAGCCGACCGTTCGAGTGACGTATCGTTTATAAAATCTTGTATGCTGTGTCTCTTAACTCTCAGGTTGTGGCTTCATCTACAGGATCTACTTTACTGTTGATAACCTGCTTAGCCCCAATATTTGCATATAAGGAAATTGACTTGAGATATCGCTCTTGCAAATTTAAACAATTTGTTATGTTTTAAAGTGATAACCCTCACTTCTGGGATTAATTAGACAAATAAAACTCAAAACAAAATGACCAACAAGTACAAGTTGACCTGAGAGTTCTACAAAGCATACAAGATTCTATCAACGCTACATCACTCGAACAGTTGGCTCAGCTGGAAAGAGCGCTCGCACGGAACGCAAGAGGTTGCGGGTTCCAGTCCCGCATCGTTCATAAAATTTTGTTTTCAGTTTTATTTGTGTAACTAAATAGCACCTGAGGTTGTCTTTGGGCAAGTGCCTGCTAAGCCCTTATCAGAGGCGACCACTCTTGAGAGTATCGGCTGGGAAATACCAGAGCAAGAGCTATCTAATTGGGACTAGTGACATGAGAAGGATGGTCACAAACGGGGAATATTTTTGAAGTGAAAACTTTTAAAGGTGCTACGTAACGTTCGTTCTAATAAAGTCTGCTTGAGTTGACTTAGGAAGGGCTTCGAGGTTCCTTATGAATAACTGTTATTTATTTAATGTATTTTTAAATAAACACTCGATTTTTTATTATCTGTTATGTGTTTTGATATTTTTAATTACTATAATGGATATCGGACGTTTTGAAAATAACGTGCACAGGTTTCTTTAAATATACGAAGCTGGATTTACCGGAGGGCAATCAGGGCTACGGCCCGAGGCCCCCCGGGCCCCAAAGAAGAGACTTTGGAAAAACACATTTCAAAGTAGTAAAGATTTTTATGGTATCATATTGCACTAGAGAGCGCTTATATTCAAAAATGAAAATTATAAGAAATAATCTTCGATGGGAAAAAACCGTTTATCAAAGCCTTCACTACTGAGCAGAGATAGTAATTTACTTTTGGAATTGGATTTCAGCGAAGACATCAACGTTTTTCGGGCGAAAAATACTCGGAAGGTTCCATTCGTAAGGTAACACTGAAATTAAATTTCAGTGTTCGCGTATTTCTGATTTTCTTTATGTTTATGTATGTTAAATAATAAAAGTATCTATAAGTACTTGGTTTCACAATTAAATATTTACTGAAAAAGTCGACTGAAAACAATTGTACATTTTATTTGGAAAATGATTTGGGGCCACGCGACCACCACTTCTTTGTTGCCCCGGGGCCTCAAAATTTCTAAATTCAGCATTGCCTACATAGACACAATATAGATACATATAGATAGACAAAGCTAATCTATATATAGCTTAAAAAGCAGACACAAGCGGAGCGGACATAATTTTTTTTTAATTATCATGGCTTATTTTATGGTAATTTAACGGGTTATTATTTTTTTTTTATGACATAGGAGGACAAACGAGCGTACGGGTCACCTGGTGTTAAGTGATCACCGCCGCCCACATTCTCTTGCAACACCAGAGGAATCACAAGAGCGTTGCCGGCCTTTAAGGAAGGTGTACGCGCTTTTTTTGAAGGTACCCATGTCGTGTTGTCCCGGAAACACCGCACAAGGAAGCTCATTCCATAGCTTTGTAGTACGAGGGAGAAAGCTCCTTGAAAACCGCACTGTGGAGGACCGCCACACATCCAGATGGTGGGGATGAAATCCTAACTTGTGGCGTGTCGTGCGAAGGTGGAATTCGGCGGCAGGAATCAGGTTAAACAGCTCTTCGGAACACTCCCCGTGATAAATGCGGTAGAAGACACACAATGAAGCGACGTCTCTACGCAACGCCAAGAGATCCAGCCGTTCACAGAGCACTGAGTCCCCGACAATTCGAGCTGCTCTACGTTGCACGCGGTCAAATTGATCGAGCAGATACTGGGGTGCGCCAGACCAGAGATGACAGCAATACTCCATGTGTGGCCGGACCTGCGCTTTGTGGAGCACTAGAATGTGGGCCGGCTTGACGTATTGCCGTGCTCTATTGATGACGCCCAGCTTCTTCAAAGCCAATTTGGCTTTGCCCTCCAGATGGCCACGAAATTGGCAATCGCTCGAGACCCAGTATTCCGATACTAGGCGCGGCTTTAAGAGAAGTGTTCTCGAAGAGCGGTGATACGACAAATGGGGTTTTTATAGTGGTAAACGCGCAAACTTGAGTCTTCTGGGGGTTAAATTGGACAAGGTTCAATTTACCCCATTCCGCGACCTTCTCGAGAGAGGACTCGATAGAAGACACAAGTTTCTCCCGGCACTGGTCGACCGAGTGGTTTCCCGAGAGAGACCTGCATGGCCCGTGTATACGGCATCACCAGTGCTGTCGTCCTCATAGCAATGTATGTTGGAGGTGTCCAACATATCATTGATATGCAGAAGAAACAGCGTAGGAGATAGCACACAGCCTTGGGGCTTTCCAGCATTCACGGGCTTCGGGTTCGAGCAATATCCGTCGGCAACGACCTGTATGCTACGCCCAGTGAGGAAGCTGGAGGTCCACTTGCACAAGCTCTCGGGAAGCCCAAACGATGGAAGTTTTGAGAGGAGCGCCTTGTGCCATACACGATCAAAGGCCTTCGCTATATCCAGGCTAACTGCCAGGCCTTCCCCCTTGCTTTCCATAGCCGCCGCCCATCTATGTGTTAGGTATACCAGAAGATCACCTGCCGACCGTCCATGGCGAAAGCCGTATTGTCGGTCGTTGATCAACTGGTGACCCTCTAGGTATACTAAAAGCTGGCGGCTAATTATGCTCTCCATGATTTTAGAGAGCAGGGAGGTGATAGCAATAGGCCTGTAATTCGCCGGATCCGAACTGTCTCATTTTTTTTGGATCGGATGGACAAGGGCTGACTTCCATGAGTCAGGGATTACGCCTTTGGAATAAGAGTGCCGGAATAAACGCGTTAGCACCGGCGTTAACTCAGGGGCACACGTTCTAAGCACGATTGGAGAAATGCCATCCGGCCCGCTCGACTTCCTGATATCCAACGAAAACAGAGCTCGCCTAACAGTTTTCTGTCTGAACTGTACTTCAGGCATAGAGCTCTGACACCGCGGGATGGTCGGCGGTGTTTTTCCGTTGTCGTCAAGTGTCGAGTTGGAGGCGAAAAGAGCGCACAGGAGCTCGGCTTTCTCTTTTGCCGTATGGGCCAGGGTGTCATTCCTCATGTGCAACGGCGGCATGGACGGCTGGTTGAAGTTACCAAGAGCAGCTTTCGACAACGACCAGAACTTGCGTGTTCCGGTCGGGTAACTGGAAAGCTGCTCGCCGATTTTGACGACGTGCTTAGACTTCGCACGGGCGATTTGCCGCTTAAAAAATCTGAAGGCACGGTTATATTTCCTCTTAAGAACTTTGCAGTTCGGATCCTTTGTGCCCAGCGCCGCAACCCAAGTTCGATACGCCTGTTTTTTGCAGTCAGATGCTGCTTTAACTGACGCATCGAACCAGGGCTGTGATCTGCCACCGATCGGTACTACAGAGCTTGGTATAAAAATATCCATGCCCTGCAGTATCACATCGGCTACTGCAACGGCGCAGGCACTAGGATCATCCGAAAGGAAACAAACCCTGCCCCAAGGGTAGGATGCAAAAAAGGAACGCATCCTATCCCAATCTGCTGACTTGTAGTGCCAAACGCGGCGGGTCGCTGGTGGTCTGCGACGTTGGCGTCGGATAGGCACTACACTCCTGACCAGGCAATGGTCGGACGTTCCGAGAGGGGCGTCGACAGAGACCTGGTAACCATCGGGATGTGTAGTCAGCAGAAGATCTAATAAGGACGGCATGTGGCTATCCACATCCGGGAGCCGCGTCGGCGACTCAACCAATTGGGACAGACCATACGCCAATGCAAAATTATGCACAGATCGCCCTGCGTAGTCTGTGGTACGTGATCCAAGCCATTCGGCATTGTGCCCGTTGAAATCACCCAAGACTACGATTTCAGCGGAGGGAATCTGTGCAAGTACGTCGTCAATTGCCGCTTGAACGCAGCCCATGAGATGATCGGTTTCTGCGTTACCACTATGGGACCTGTAGTCACACGCATAGATACGGACGCGGTCCTCTAAATCTACGCGGAGCCAGAGAGTAGACAGGTCCCTACCCTCAAAATTGCCGAGACGGCGACAGCAGATATCCTCCCTAACGTACACACATACTGGCATGAGGCAAAAAATTGTGCTCAATTTTGTACCCCGGGTACGTTAAATATGACGTATCGCTAGGTCGAGATATCTGCGTCTCCGTAAGGAAACACAAGGCCGGCTGCGCCGTCTCAAGGTGGTGGTGGACGGCGTTTAAATTGGAGTGAATTCCCCTGATATTGCAAAAGTCCACGTTGAGCGTGGAGCGGGGTGCCGTGGTGTTTCTGCCTCGTTTGTCTTCGAACATGCGCGGTTCTGTGCCCACCCCAGAATACGAAGGGCAGCCCGAGCGAGAGTGCTCGGGGAGGGATTCTCCGGCTCTGGTAGAACCGGTACCCTCCTGGGGTAATATCTCTTTATGGACCGCTCTCATATTTTGTTGGGGGGAGGGGGTGGGGGTAAGGGATGGCCTCCGGTCCTCGACACTAACCTATGCGAAACATAGCGGCACTAGGCCGCCACTTCACGCCGGTATTCTGTGCGAGTGTGGTAATTAACCCGGACGAGTCTGGCCCGATTGTGCGTCATAAGACGGCAGCGTGACTCTCCCACTTCTAAAAAGCCCTTAGTCGCCTCTTACGACACCCATGGGCCTGGGACTCCCCTATTCTTTTTACGCCCCGGGGAAAGTACAGGGTGAACAGTATTTACCTTAATTCAAGGATTTATCAGCCTTTAAACGATAAATTATAGAAAATAAATATAAACTTTGCCATCTTTATAACTACAGGCGTTATAGATTCCGTTGACGCAATATAAATAAGTATTGTCCTATTTTTACCTCAGTGCATTCCAATTCAGTATAGATGAACAATCTTTTAAAAGCTTACCAGCCGAAACGCTCCCATTTGCTACCACTTTTTTATCGGAAAACGTAATCATGGTCAATAAGTGCCATATATAATACTGTTTTGGTTATTATAATAAAAAAAATTAACTTCCATATTTAATAGGAGCCTGTATTTTTGTATTATGTCCGTCTAGTGCTCCTTAGCACAAAGCAAAGTTGCAGTTCTTACGAAACCCTTTTTTTACCATTCTTTTTGTACCTATATGGTAAGAAATAGTTATTTTGTAATTATTTTGTTTTCAGGAAAATACTGGCATTACGGATACTATATTTGGAAACCAATCTGAGGGTCCTACGTTCTCATTTGATGGTCGATTTAAACGTAACTCTTTTTTATACATCCCCACAGTTGTATACCGAAGGCCCATCCTGATATAAGGACCTGTTGGTATAAGATTATTTCATCGTGCACAGCTAAAGAAGACTGTCTTCTTTTCTTTTATACCGGAATCCCAGCTAATTTCTTCTTAACGTGAGCTTTCCAGCGAAACTTCTCGTCGAGCGTCATGCCTTAATATTTAACCGTATTTGGTCTTATCTTTATATTTACAATTCTTCTTTGGACCGATTTGAATGATTTTTCCTGAGTGTGTTCAAGTGGATTCGAGGATGGTTAAGATCCACAATTGAACTACCTCCTAAATGGCTGGACCAGTTTTGATGTTTTATTGGAGTGTTCCAGTGAATTTGAGATTGGTTTAAATTCTCAATACAGTCGACTTATAATTCTCCTAGGTATTTTAGTGATCTCCAATTGGCTGGACCGGTTTTTCAAATTTAAAACGTGTGTACAGGTTAACGTCTGTCGGGTCCGCTAGTCATTCATAAATATCGGATGGTATTCTTCCTATTTCTTGGTGAAATTTGTGTGGATCGAGTTTGATTCAACTTGAATCTAAATCTCCAATGTGTTGTCCAGTCTTAGATTTTATTAACAGTTGTCTAGAACTTTTGAGCTGATTTTTCATGAAGTTCCCTACTATAATTATGGCAGGATCATCAGCAAAGGTAACTATGGAGTCCCAATATGCTTCCGGCATTATGGCTTATTATATTTTTATATAATATAACAATATATTAGACAGTTTTTTGAATTGTAACAGTTGCTATCTTTCTTAAATACCTTTTTTGTTCAGAATAGGATTTAATATCCCTTATTGAACGTCAAAATCTACAACAAATTTGAAATATATACCTCAGACCTGTGAAAAAGGGGCGTAATAAACTCAGCGGGCTTTTTTAAATTAAGTTACAATATATGTATGTTATATATACATACGTTGTGTTAATTTTCTGGGATCATATTATAAAAGTATATATATCGCCCAGTAAAAGACTTACTAACTCGACTTAACCGAGTAGTAGGCATAACAAGTTAATGTTTGTTTCCTCGTGTAAACATTATAATTGTCGCAGTTTCCAGTAAATTCGCTAATATGCTAATGAACATAAATAACATTATCAAGAATATATTGAGAACCAACAATGTTTATTTCTTTAAAATATTTCTTCAGGTCCCGAAGGTTATAAATTGTGTAAATAGCTCTTCTGCAACTTTCTGAGAGATGTCTTGTTTACCTATTGGAACACTAATTGGAACACATTAACCGCATGTCTCTTTATAAAAAAATAATAAAAAGTATACGCTTATTAAAGCTATGTATATGCTTTATTTAAGATACAAATTTTCATCATCAACCGGACGACCGCGACGTCCACTGCTCGACAAAGGCATCCCCCGAAGATTTCCACGACAATCGGTCCTGCGCTGCCCTCATCCAACGTACTCCGGCGATCTTAACCAGATTGTCGGTCCATGTTGGGGGGCCTACCAACACTTCGTCTTCCGGTACGTGGTCGCCATTCGAGGACTTTACTGCCCCAACGGCCATCTGTCCGTCGAACTATGTGCCCTGCCCACTGCCACTTCATTATCGAAATCATTTGGACTATGTCCGTAACTTTGGTTCTCCTACGGATCTCCTCATTTCTCATTCGATCTCGCAGGGAAACTCCGAGCATAGCCCTCTCCATTGCTCTCTGAGCGACCATGAGCTTTCTCATAAGGCCCATAGTTAGGGACCACGTCTGCGTACCGTAAGGCATCACTGACAACACACATTGGTTGAAAACCTTCGTCTTCAGACACTGTAGACACGGTATTTGGGACGAGAAGATTTTACGGAGTTTCCCGAACGGTGCCCATCCGAGTTGCATTCGACGAGTGACCTCTTTCGCGAAATTGGACCTGCCTAACTAGATTGTTTGTCCAAGGTAGACGTACTCGTCAATAATTTCGAGAGTATAGTTCCCAATTGTTATGTACATGTTGTTCGTAAAATCGGTGAGCAGCTTTGAAAGCGTCTGGAACTTAAAAAGTTCTGGGCGCTGTCGAAAGCTGCTCTTGGCAACTTCTGCCAAACGTCCCTGCCGACGCTGCAGATAAAAGGAGTACCCCGGCCCATACGTCAAAAGAGAAAGCCGATCTTCAGAGCACCTTTTTTGTCTCCAACTTTTAACGACAACGGAATAACACCGCCAACCACCCCGCAGTGTCAGAGCTCTATGCCGGAAGCACAGTTCAGACACAAAGCTGGTCGGCAAACTTTGTTTTCCTTGGATTTTAAAAAGTCGAGTGCCATCCGGCGATGGCATTTTATTTATCGTGCTCAGAACGTGTGCCCCTGAGTGCATGCCTATGTTAACGTGTTTATTCCGGCACTCATACTCAAAAGGCGTAGTCCCGGACTCATGGAAGTCATCCCTTTCCATCCGCTCCCAAAAAAGGTGACAGACAGCTAAGATCTGGTTCGTTGCAGCTATAGCTTTTACCTCCCTGCTGTCCAAATTCATGGAAAAAAGGATCATACCTACCTAGAGGGTCACCAGTTGATTAACGACCGACTGTACTGCTTGTGCCATGGCCGTTTGGCTGACGATCTTTTGGTATACCTAGCACATAGATAGATAGATAGACACTTTATTGCATACCATACAGACTTAAAAATAAAAATTTATATAATAAAAAAAGATCTTAAGCTAATTACAGTCATAGGTGTCTAATGGGCGGTGTTATCGCTTGAAACGATCTCTTCTAGACAACCCAAAAAACAATACAGGATACAATAAGTAATTATAACACATAGTAAGCGGTGGCTATCGAAAGCAGGAGAGAATGCCTGGCAGTCACTCTGAGTACGGTGAAGGCACAAGGCGCTCCTCTCGAAGCTTCCTTCAGTTGGGATTCACGAGAGCTTATACAAGTGGACCACCAGCTTCGTCAATGGGCGCAGGATGCAGCTCGTGGTCGATGGATATTGTTGGAACCTTGACACCTAGCCTTTTTACCATTGGGAGGCTCCTTTGCACAGGATGCCAGCTAGATTTTATGAAGATATTATGGGTACCACAACGGCGCCTATTTCTGCCGTGAAGGAGTAATGTGAACGCATTATTGTGTTTTGGTCTGAAGGGCACCGTAGCTAGTGAAATTACTGGGCCAATCAGACTTAACATCTTATGTCTCAAGGTGAAGAGCGCAATTGTAGTGCCGCTCAGAATAATTGAGCTTACAAGAATCCTGAGCGTCACTGCATTGTACTGGGCATGGCGTATCAATAACCATCAGCTGAACGTCCGGCTCGTCTCGTCCCTTATATCATAAAAAAAATCTAAAGGCTGTGAACGCTGGACCTTCCCAAGGCTGTGTGCTACCTTCTACACTATTCATTCTGCATATGAATGATATGTTGGACGTCTTCTACATGCGTTGCCATACAGATGACAGTAGTGGAGATGCCATATATTCGGGTTATGCAGGTCTCCCTCGGGAAATCTTCGACCTGTACTGGAAAAATCTTGTGCCCAGACTTCTCTACAGATCGTGCAATGGGGTAAAAAGAGACTTGAGTGAAATTTAACCCGCAGAAGACACAAGTTCACGCTAAATTACTACTTGAAAACAAGTTTTCATATTCTTGAGCTTTTGCCAATTCTGCGGTCATCTGAAGGCCAAATTGGCTTCGATGAAACTTGGAGTCAATTTTAATAAACAGAAATTTATTTGTGTAAATAAAACCAATTTAATAATAAACTATTTTAATAAAACAATTGAGATCACATAAAAATTATTTATTATCACAATAATTGGGCGAAATCACTGGTCAGAGAAGATACGATCACATATAGCTCTCTCGCTCTCGGAAACGAACGGTACTGCGTCGCATCGGGGGCGTGACTTCCTCTTCGCTGTCTAAAGCGGGTTCATAGCCTCTATTCCCGTATGCCAACATACTGGACCGACTAGACAAATCGTTCAACTGAAAAAATACGGATAGTTTATTAGATATGTATAATTTGAAATCGATAGAACACCTTCTTTGCGGCCACAAATTTTTAAAAATTTAAGAGATAATCTTCAAAATGTACCGACATGGACCATAGATAAACACGCTCAAACATTGTCCGAAGCTAAAATTTGGTCTGTTTTGACCGCGCTTTGAATATAGCGCCACGCAATGACAAAGTGTTTAGTGAAAAACTGTGCATATCCAAGCTAAAAGGATGGAGTGTCGTATTTCAGGTATATTGCCCCTTTATATTAACAAATTATGTCACTAACTTGAGGTTTTTATACATTTTGTTAAATAAATACATTTCAATTGCTAAAATAAAATACATCGCTGCCGAAAGTTTTGCATTTCACATTTCGCACCATTATCAATGAGCGTAACCAATATACTTTGAACATTACTGCCACGAAATAAGGTGTTAATTTAAATGAATATTTTGAATTTATTTATAATTATATACAACGCCGCTCAGACATTTTTAACGACCTTTTAATAGGCAATTGGGAGTCTAGTTCTTTATAGTACGTCAATGAAATATAGTCAATAATTTGCGGACCACGTAATGAGAAAAACCCTTACGTTTTTGTTTATGATTTTCTTAATGATACCACAGACTGGGAATGAAGCGAACACCCTCAGGCTCTTTAATTATAAATGTTTATTGTACGATATTACATTCCCATCCATATTTTTATAAAAAAAGCCCGATGAGTTTCTTGCGCCCATTCTTCTCATGTCTGAGGCAGTCTATTTTGAATGGGTGGTAGTTTTAAACGTTCAATAAGTGATTTTGAATCCTATTTTTAATAAAAAAAAATATTTCAAATTGAATTGGCATATTCGGACATATAACGTTTCCCGCGTTTATTTGCAAGGCTGCTTGACAATTAGGAAACTTCACAATTATCATTGTATCGACAGTGTTGCCAGCGATATAGTCAACATTTTGCATATTCTTGGTTTATTCTCAGGTATCAATTTATACAAATTTCATTTGTAAGGCTGTTAACTAGTAAATATTAGTATTTGTCATATCACCAACTGTCGTCCTCGCTTAGCATATGAGTATTAAGTTTCGTCATTGCTTAACTGGCCTCGATGAAACCGAGTCTGTTCAACCTGGCGTGACCAAGTCTTACGTTTACATTACACACGTTTACGTCAATTTGAATTAGTAAGGCATAAGGCTTACTATAGGTATATTCACTGAAATATCTTATTTAACTATAGAAACCTATTACAAATATTTTGAGTGCTAATTCATTGCGAGACGATTGTCCCCAATACTAATTTAATAATATATAATAATATTGACACACTCTTACACAAATTATCTTACCCCAAACTAGGCATAGCCTTTACTATGGGCACAAGACAACGATATATTTAATACAATATACTTACTTAAACATATATAAATACAAATAAACATATATGACTCGGAAACAAACATTCATATTCATCAGATAAATGATTGCACCTACCGGGATTCGAACCCAGGACCTCTAGCTCAGTATGCAGGGTCACTAACCACTGGACTATAGGGGTCATCGATACGTCTATTTATACGCATATAATATTATTTTGAATTTGAATACCAGCCTAGAGAAACTATCTAAGAAAAAAGCGATTTACTCGATTGTATGAAACGTGCAGTCATTGATAGATTGACAGATGACGGCTATAATCTTGTTACGGAGATAGACGAAATCCACTACGTTTTAAGCAACTGATTGCTTTGAAACTTAGCCGGATCATACTACGTCGCCAATCGCCATACTGTAATTTTTACTATTTCAAACTTATGTCGAATCACTGTACGTTTCATACTAAAAAAAATTCAATTTTTACTTAGGCCATCCCCTTTGTTGAATACGTATAAGTATTTTTATAAAAAAACATAAGTAAGACTTACTGATTAAAATTTAATATTTGTATAGATGGAGGTTAGGGGACAGTTTCCGCAGTTAGATACACTACATAATACTACATATTATGGTGAAATACACAATCTTTATTACGCGGTGTTTCACGTCCGCCGTTCGGAATAATACTAAATCACTAATACACGCTGGCGCTCAGAATTTTTGGGTTTCTCAAGAATCCTGAGCGGCACTGCATTGTAATGGGCAGGCGGTATCAATTACCATCAGCTGAACGTCCTGCTCGTCTCGTCCCTTACTGTCATAAAAAAAAGATAATAATCTCTGAGGATTGTGGTAAACATTGTAAAAGTTGATGTACTGTTACTCCATCTAGTGGCACTTACCAACAAACTGGAAAGTATAGAAACTATCTTTATATTCAAATGCAATATTTCTTTGCGGCCACAAATTTTAATATTTAAGAGATGATTGTCAAAATATATCGACATGGACCACTGACTCACAATCACGCTCAAAAATTGTCCGAAGCAAAACTCTGTCTGTTTTGACCGCGCTTTGAATACAACGCCACGCAATGACAAAGTGTTCGGTGAAAAACTGTGGAAAGAACAGCATATCCAAACTTAAAAAGGATGGAGAGTCGTATTTCAGTTGAGTGCCCCTTTATACTAAACAAATTATGTCTAACTTGGGCCATTTAATCATTTTGGAATTGCTGAAACAAAATATATCACCGACGAAATGTGTTCGCACTATATTCAATGAGCTTCTTATGAGCGCATACAATAGACTTTAATCATTACTACCATCAAATAAGGTGTTAATTTGAATGAATGTTTTAATGTTATTTCTATAAGTTAATATATACGTATATACAACGCCGCTCGGACATTTTCGACGATATTTTAATATGCCATTGGGAGTCTAGTTGTTTAAAGTACAATTTGTTATATTTTTAAAGTGATAACCCTCACTTCTAGGATTAATACACAAATAAAATTTGAAAACAAAAATTATTTGAACGATACGGGACTCGAACCCACGACCTCTCGCGTTCCGTGCGAGTGCTCTTCCAACTGAGCTAACCGGTCGAGTGACGTATCATCATAAAATCTGCAGGATCTACTTAACAGTTGATCACGAGAGATCGTGGGTTCGAGTCCCGTTCATAAATTTTGTTTTCATATTTTATTTGTGTTTATGGTACGTCAATTGCAGGGACTCACAGGGTTGATTGGTTCATCGTAGAGATAGCCGGATGTGTTCAGTTGTGATCGCCGTCGTTCAGCGAGCACTGAGTCTCGTCGCGTCATTAGAGCGCGCAGTGTCGCGCGACGGGTCGCCGTGTCGCCACCCAACGAGGGCAGACGAGTTATTTCATCTGTAACAAAAAGTTTAATTTTTATTCAAACAAAACAAATCTTAAAACTATATATTTTACAATACTATGATTCCATTTAAACTATGGTTACGGGGAAGTGTACCAAAAATACTAGCAGCATTTTCACGTTGGATACCTAGGCTGGTCCGTTGACCAAAATATATGCCAGCGCTTGGGTGTTTAGTAAATAGTTGATTTTTTTTATAAATAGCAGAACCGACTTAAGCTATCAAAAACATAACTTCTTCTTTTTTATGGAATAGGAGGACAAACGAGCGTACGGGTCACCTGTTGTTAAGTGATCTCCGCCGCCTTACAATCTCTTGTAACACCAGAGGAATCACAGGAGCGTTGCCGGCCTTTAAACTTCTTCCGTTATTCTACGTTGTAAGATCCATGTTATACCAAGTCGGTCAATTCAATTAGTCTGTACTTAAAGGTCCATCTGTTATTAGTAAAGTTATTATGTAATTAGCTAACCAAACAACATCTTATAGTCACCATATCAATATCAAAAACCTTTTATGTTTTGTAATAATCTAAAATTAAATTAGTCAGTCTGTGAGTGATTCAATTAAGATACTTTGACTACTTATAATTCCTAAACTACTAGTTCAAATTGAATGAAATTTTTAATTTACCATGTTGATACAATGCCTGAATGGTTGCTGGCAGGTTAGTGTTATCCACGGCGAAGTTTCAGGGGGTTGAAAATGGCCTGAACTGCTCCGAGAAAAGGATGGTACGGTCGTGAAAGGGATGGTCTATAGGGGAGGGGCCACTGCCGTGCACCTAGTACTAATGAACGCAATCGCTTCTCTTGAAGCACCAGATCAATCATAGACACGCCGCCTCTGCAGATGTTTTTAAGCATTTTTTGTAAGGTATCTCCAACTAATGCAAGTTCATTCCTCAAAAACGACGGTGTGGATATCTTTATTTCAAAGAACACACTAGGAGAAAGAGATTTGAGAAATTACTAGAACATTTCCGGCTTTTAAGTTAGGTTTTCGTTTCTTTTGGATGATATTCATATTAATCAACCGACAATCAAGCGTGTCAAAAGTAATTATAAAGACAGTGTGGATTAACAAGAGGAACACCAGTAGAATTACAAAAAGGCACGGGTTCGAGTCCCGCATCGTTTATAAATTTTGACTCCAAATTTAATTTGTATAATCTATCCCAGAAGTAAGGGATATCAATCTTTAAAACTAACAAATTGTTGTTAAGTCAATTTCTAATATGCAATTATTGGGGTTGAGCAGGTTATCAACTGTAAATAAGATTCGGTAGATGGAGCCACAACCTGAGAGTTGAATAAGATATATCAAGATTTACGATACTCGAACGATTGGCTCAGTTGGTACGCGCGCACAGACGGAACCCGAGGGACCGCGGGTGCGAGTCCCGCATCGTTCATAAATTTTGATTACAAATTTTTAATTTTCACTATTTTTAATTTAAGAGGGGGCAAACGGGCAAGAGGCTCACGGGATGGGGAGAGGTGAGGGAACCGCCCATGGACATCCGCAACAACAGGTGTGTCAAGAAATGCGTTGCCGGCCTTTAAGGTATGCTTTTTTCTTGAAGGTCCCTAAGTCGTATCTGTTCGCGAAAACCGCAGCCGGTAATTGATTCCACAAAGTGGCTGTGCGAGGCAAGAAATTTCTTGCAAAACACGCGGTTGTGGAATGCCAGACGTCTACGTGATGCCGGTGGTACTTTGCATGTCCGGTGGTGGAATTCGACCGCTGTAATGCGGTAGAAGATGCAGAGAGAACCCACATCTCTACGCAATGCCAAAGAATCAAGCCGATCGGAGATAACTTGATCGTCGATGATTCGAGGCTTCACTTTTTCTTTGCCATGAAAGCCATGACGTGTTTTGCTTCTTTGTTCGGATCCAGTCATTACCAAGATGCACCTAAACACAATAAACTTACTCGAATCGCCATTCTGCAGTATTGTCAGGCGTCGTTTGAAGTTTGAGTCCAGATTGACGACACTCTGTCTCTGGTCACGTGACCGCTCCAGGTTGTGCAGCGTCTTCCGCCTGGACACGTTCGACTCGTCGACGCCTCGCTTCTCAAGGTCGTCTACGTTCAACTTCTGCAAGTCTTTCGCGATGTCCACCGCTCGCTTCTCGAACATCGCATCGCCTGTCATGTCTTCGGACTGAAAAATTTGCAGAAAATAGTAAGCATTCTAATGATTACTACTAATTTAATTGAGAAGGTCTTAGTAAGCCTAAAATGGACAGTTTGTACATGAGATATATTTGCCTTTTATTATAGCATTCACATAACTTCAGAGGTCGCAACGAATTAGTGTAACTGGAAAGTTTACCAGTGGGAGGTTCCTTTGCACAGTATGCCAGCTAGATTATGGGTAACACAACAGTATCTATTTCTGTCGTGAAGTATTAATGTGTAAGCATTATTGTTTTTCTTTTTGTAGTTCGAAGGGCGCCGTAGCTAGTGAAATTACTGGGAGAGAGACTTGAACTGAGACTTAACATCTTATGTCTCAAGGTGATGAGTAGGATTATTATGAATTCAAGAATCCTGTGCTTCACTGCATTGTTATGGGGAAGGCGTATCAATTACCATCAGCTGAACGTCCTTCTCGGCTCGTCCCTTTATTTAAAATATTTAGGTGACGGTCAACTGGGGGTCATCATAAAGCGAGACATTAATTCAACCTGGCATACAAACTACCGCATTTATCAATTCATTCCGAAGACCTGACAACCAATTTCATCATTCATAATCATCATCACCATTTGGATTATGAAAATAATGACGAGACGAGCAGGTCGTTCAGTTGACGGTAACTGATACGCCTTGCCAATTGCAATGCAGTGCCGCTCTGCATTTTTGAAAAACCCAAAAATTCTGAGCGGCACTACAATTGCGCACAATCCTTGAGACATAAGATGTTAAGTCTCATTTGCCCAGTAATTTAACTGGCTACGGCGCCCTTCAGACCGAAACACAGTAATGTTTACACATTACTGCTTCGCGGTAGAAATAGGCGCCGTTGTGGTACCCATAATCTAGCCGACATCCCGTGCAAAGGAGCCCCCCACTGGTGAAAATCTGGATGTCTGGTGTTCCTCCACAGTGCGGTTTTCAAGGAACTTTCTACTACCACCCACCAAACTTTCTGATGAACATACATGTACGGTGCTCCCAGGATGATACGATGTGGGTACCTTCAAAAAAGCTTACCTAAAGGCCAACAAAAGGTAATGGGATTTTTCTGGTGGTGCAAGAGGGTTTAGGCGGCGGTGAACAACTCCCATCACGTCAATGTTACTCAATCATACAACACCATTGAACTGGTGATTTTTTTAAATCTGTCAAGTAAGTTTTGAGTTTATTTGTAGTACATACAAAAATATTTTCTGTTTCTACCTATTACAAATTTTTACAAGGAGATCCGTAGGAGAACCAAAGTTACCGACATATCGCAGACGGTTGTGAAACTAAAGTGGCAGTGGGCAGGAAACATAGCTCGACGCACAGATGGCTGTTGGTGCAGCAAAGTTCTCGAATGACGACCACGTACCGGAAGACGTAGTGTTGGTAGGCCCCCCACAAGATGGACCGACGATCTGGTCAAGATCGCCGGCATACGTTGAATGAGGGCAGCGCAGGACCAATCGTCGTGGAGATCTTTGAGAGAGGCCTTTGTCCAGCAGTGGACGTCTTCCAGCTGCTGATGCTGATGATGATGAATACAATTTTGCGATAAATTTAATGCGAAAAATAGTACTTACATTCTTAGCGAAGTACCAGTTGAGCTGTACGGTCGATAACAGATGCGTCAGTGTTCCCATTCGGTGAAACAGCATCCCCAGAAACTGAATGACCATCACGACACCGAAGAATATAATAAACATTGAACCGATGGGCTCCAGCATCAAGTATTCTCCATCGATTTTAATCTGAATTTGAAAAAGAACGTGAATGAAAACCAACCAATCAATATACTATGAGATACACGAAATATATACAGACAATATTATTTGTAGCTTAGAAGATAAACATTTTTAACTGGAACTATTCACTATTTTGTTGTTGTGACGTCCTACCCAGGCGGACTAATCTAGCAATAGTACAAACCTTAAAGGGTTTTATTGCTTTAAAACCATTATGTAAATTTATATTTTATTAATACATATCTTAATAAAAAAAAACGATTTAAGCAAGCGATTTAAGTAAGCCTATGTGTGTATGCCTAGAAATACACTAGCTTTTAATTCAATGAAAGCGATGAGTTTTAAAGTAACATGACGTCATAACATCGCGCATTGCTATCAGAGCGTGCAGTGTAGTGACGCAATAGTGCACAGTGTGCGCGCTCACCGCAGATTAACTTAACTAACGAACTTAATATTTCTAAAACAATAAGTAGCATAAAAAGTAATGTTCACCTCTTTCTTATATCTTTAAACAAGCAATTCTTGTATATATATAAGCTGAATCTCGGAAACTGCTCCAATGATTTTAATGAAATATAGTAACAGGTAGTTTCGGGGGCGAGAAATCGATCTAGCTAGGTTACAGTTTCGCCACTATATACAAGACTATAATAGCTCAGATGGGACACTGGGTGATCCGGAAAGCAGAAAAACCCGGTTAGAATTCAGATATCCTATTAGTTGTTTTTTTGTTCAAGTTTTGTACCTTCTTAATAATCCGAGCAAGGCTCGGTTTTCCAGGTACTTATATTTAAATAGAGCAAGTAATTTTTACGAAACTTACCACATTATGCTCTCTATCGTACTTGATGTCGACTTTCTGTCCGAAGGGCCATCGCACGTGAAGTTGATCTTGATTAAGCTGCAGAAGGAACACCACCAGTACGAACAACGCGTTCAACATGAGAAATGCGAAAACAATCATGTCGCGGAGGTTCTTCAGGTCTGTTGTTATACGGTCCTGTGAAATTAATATAGTGAACACACATACACGCTTACAGACACTTGAAAGGGTAATCAGAACACTCTTTTTTTTTAAATATTACATTTTATAAAAAAAAGATAGCTTAAGTAGGTAATCGGGGAGCCACAATACATCCACTCCCACTCAACACCTTAGAGAGGAGGGGATGGCTGAAAACCAGCGCTGTATGGAAACATAAATCCATGGATTTATTTTCCATGTCACGTGAAGCTGAGCCTTTTCTTTTTGCCTTTTGTTTCATCGCGTATCCTAATTATTCATTTTATATTTATAATGTTTTGTATGGCAATAAAGAATTTATTATTATTATTAACATTTATAGGAACATAAATTCTAGATAGGATCACCGGCTACACAATAATACTAGAGAATAAGGTAAACAGAGTTCTGTTAATTGACCATGTCAAATAAATTTAATACAAACTTGTCTTGAAAGAACGGCTAAATAAAAAAAAACTACGTTTAAAAAAACCGACTTCATAAACTCAAAAGTATAAAATAACTTAATAGAGATTTAATTTAATACACTTCTTATGTAAATCTTATACCTTTAAAATTAATAAAACACTATTATTTGTATGTGGGGTACCACATATATATATATCAATAGGTATATTGATAGGGCTTAAGTCGGTGCTTACCCGCTTGTGTTATTTGGTTCTAGACGAAGCTATCCCGCTCAAAGTCACGTACGTACGAGTGTAGGTACCTGCTATGACATTTGGCTTGGCTAATGAAAAATACAGTTACAATAATAACACGCGTTTTAATTCTTTTAAAAGTATTTTATTTAGATGTGTAACACTCGCTTTAATCAAAGAAAATAATAAACACAAAATTCTGACCAGCATCGCAATTGAGCTCGTCACCTTAAGACATAAATTCCAATTTCTAAATTGGAGCACAAACTTCTAAAATGCCGGCAACGCTCCTGTATTTCCTCTGGTGCTGCAAGAGAATGTGGGCGGCGGTGATCACCTAACATCAGGTGACCCGTACTCTTGTTTGTCCATCTTCCATAAAAAAAAACTAGCTTACATATATAGGGAATCCTACCTTTTCTTCCTTATTGTCGTCAAGTGGTCTCAAATAAGTATCGATAAGATCTTTCCAAAACTCTGTCTCAGCTGTAGTGAGAAAATCCACTTCGCCTTTCTGAAGATTTGGGTCTTCTATCCAATATGGATTTATTAAGTCATCTCTCTCTTCCTATAAAATTTAGATAGCTATCATTAAATGATAAAACAGTAATATATAGCCGCTATTGTCACCCATCGTAAAAATTATTTACTTATTTTAAAGTTAATTTGACATTATGTCAAAATGCTAAATACCACCCGCACCAGGTCTGGCGTTCCGGTACATCTAAGTGATCCCCACCTCAATCAATGACTCTTCACAGCATGGATAGTGCTGAGCTGGAAAACATTATCTTTAGCCTTAATGTAAAAATTGTGCAGTT
>CATIXQ010000031.1:422609-538834 GCA_949711755.1 Leptidea juvernica
TTGCGTGCGCTGCAAAAACTATTGACAATAGAACAAAATGATGTACAATATATATATATATAGGCAATATTTTATTACTTATAAAACTATCGCGTGAATTATACTTTATATGGCAAAACAACGTTTGCCGGGTCAGCTAGTATTTTATACCAAACCACCGAAACAATGATTTGAAAATTATGTACCATCATACCCTTTAAACATTTTTGATAATTGAATTAGGAAGTTCTAAATTAAATGCTGTGAATTGTCAATGAATGCAAATTTAAAAGTAATTAATTTGTATCGGAAATAGTGTTATCGTCCAGTAGGTAATTGATCTTGAAGTGATAGAAGATGATATCACACAAAGGCTAGCGCGATAAGAAACGAAAAGATTATTAAAATATATAAAATGGATGACGACAAAATAACTCAAGCGTTATTTACGTCTTATCTTATACTTTTATTATAATAGTTTTAACTCTTCTAGGATTTAAAAGATCTGAGAGATGACGCGTCCCTGTGCAGTTCTATTAGCAACCCGAGAGATATTCGACCTTCAGATTCTGTAACGAGGTGAGGATAAAAAAAATATATATATATATAATGAAAATGGTCTTTGTTTGAGGCTCTTTCAAACCTAAACCACTGATCGTATCGACATGAAACTACCACCATTCGATGCGAAGTTTGTGCTAGATGGTTTATATTTTTTTTATTGTATTTGTGATAAGATGAATAATTTTTTATTTTTTTTTAATTTCGCCCAACGAAGCGGGCGGGAACGGCTCGTATCTTTATAAAAAAAGTGTGAGTGTGTGTACTTATGTAGGTAACAAGGAACAAGATATAAGTACTTCTTTGGCGTAACAAAAAAAACATAACTGATCACTGGTCAAGAGTACCAATAATGTATGACGTAAGAGGAAGAAGTCAGGCAAATATTTTAGGACCGTGGAGAAAGAATGTCCTTAATCGATAGGTCGACAAACTCAAAAACAAGTTCAATGATTTTTTTATATAAGAGATCCGGGCTTGGGACCGCCAACGGCGGAGTTAATGTGTCATGTAACTGTAATTAAAAAGTCTTTTCTGAGTATATCAAATAGTCTAAATGTTAAAAAAATAGGTATACTAGGTACCATAAAAAATTGCGATTAATGATGTGTGTGCGAGTAACGCGCGACATTGGTAATATCGCTCTAAACATATCATCCCTACCATCTGGATGTGTGGAGGTCCTCCACAGTGCGGTTTACAAGGAGCTTTCTTCGACGTACTACAAAGCTGTGGAATGAACTTCCTTGTGCGGTGTTTCCGGGACGATACGACATGGGTACCTTCAAAAAAAGCGCGTACACCTTCCTTAAAGGCCGGCAACGCTCCTGTGATTCCTCTGGTGTTGCAAGAGATTGTGGGCGGCGGTGATCACTTAACAACAGGTGACCCGTACGCACGTTTGTCCTCCTATTCCATAAAAAAAAATATCAGTCCCACGTGATCCTAATACTAAGACCCCGAAATCTACATATCAATTTGTCTGTAACGGTTGAATTGTTGAATATTCATGGTGCTATTACTACAAACATTAAAACTAAAAAGAAATTCAGTGGGGGACATTACTTGAAAACTTTTGAAGCCATTTTGTATGTTATTGCACTAGATATTTGGGTTGTCGTGTACATTGTCAAACAACTAATATCAATGTAAGTATTTGCTGGTTTTTCCTGCGTCTTATTTTAACGAACCTACTACCATATAATTGAAAAATTTATATAAGATTATATAACGATATTATTTGCGTATCATAACCAATAAAAAACGGCAATAATCTGTATTATATGGAACATGTCGTTGATTACATTTATATGTCCATAAAACTAAAAACCTACTTATACAGGAATAGTGTTATTATCGTGTTGTTTTGAGCATTTACATTATTATTAATAAGCAATTTTCATGGTACCTTAGATTAAGGATTTCTCTTCGCTGCGCTCCAAATAGGTACCGCACTACGTAAGAACAATAGCTTTTTTATAACGCGAACGTCACATATTGATCTATATTTTATATTATGCTTGTGTGCGTGAAATCTTGACACTCAATGGCATCTTTCAAATTATGTAACATACGCTTCCTGTTATTTTGAACGTTGAAATTAATAAATCACAAAATACTTACTGATGATATGTGATCCCAGTGTCTTTCTTCTTTCTTGTAGTATTATTTTTACATAGTTTTTATCTCTATGCTGCAGAAGTAAGTCTATTGCCGATTTCAATATTGGGGCCCCATTACAATTTGGAATCAAGAATATCGAATCAGAAGTTTAACCACCTCTCCGTTTAACAAAACATTCGCACTTACATTTTGGACATGATGCACCAAAACATGCAAGGTTTGTTAGGTAAAGAACTTAAACTGGAGTTATTTATGAATCATAAAGATATACATATTTTATGTTTAACAGAGCACTGGCTCAGAAAATATGAGCTAATCTTTAACTTCAGTGGTCATCAGGTGGCAAGTGCGTTCAGCAGAGAAAAAGCTACACGTGGTGGCTCTCTTTTTCTTGTAAGTAAATTATTTAAATTCAAAGAACGAGAAGATATTGTGAGCCTCTCTGTTGAACGTACAATTGAAATAGCCTGTGCAGAGTTCCAGCGCGCCATTGTTGTTAGTATATACAGACCCCCAGATGCAGTATATGAATTATTTGAAAGAGTATTGGAGGAGGTTTTATTAAAATTATCTGAGTCGAAGAAGTATGTAATATGTTTAAAACAAAAGTATTACGTTATTCAAAAGAATTGTTAAAAAACGTTTGTGTGGTAAAGGTTACTATAACATAAATGACTTTCTTAATGATACCACAGATTGGGAATGGAGCGACCGCCCTCAGGCTATTATTTAAATAATAAGTTTAATTGTACAATGTTACTTTGTAAATGTTACTTTAATTGTAAACATATTTATGATGAAAAAAAAGAGCCCGCTGAGTTTGTTGCGCCATTTCTTCTCAGGCCTGTGGCATTCATTTAGAAATGGGTGGTAGTTTTTTTGACTTTCAATAAGTGATGTCACATTCTATTTTGAATAAAAATATTTGAATTTGAATATAATACTTAGTTTTATGACTATATAACAACAGGCACAAATCCAGTACATACATATGTACGTAATAGAGCATTGATTACTTCATCATCACTACATCGTATAAAACTTGGCTTCTTTTAACTTGCAGGACGCAAGGCTTTCTTTTAACTTAACGCTAATAGCATTTCTATTACCTTCTTATTTCGATTTTTTTGGTAGTCATTCTACTTTCGTCCATTTTCTCTACATGAAAAAAACACATAACACATTTTTAAAGTTTTTGTTAAAAAGTGACCTAAGAGACCTAATGTTTAGGACTAAGACTCTTCGAAAATTGTACATAAAATATTTGTATTTTAGAGTATACATATGCGCGACCATGTGGCACGAGACCAAAGATGAAATGATGGACTTCTTGAAATCTATCCTTCGGTTGGACGAAGATCAGAGTGCGCGTCGAGTTGCACAAAAATATCTGGGCATTGTTGATCCAGATTACTATGAACTCGAAGGTAAGCCTGTCGCACCAATAGTAGATAAAACGGTAGGAGATCGTAAGTTTCAACTATAAAATTAAACAAATGATTTAATTTTTCTTTAGTGTTAATTCCGCCAATATTTGTTTTTAAAAACAATTCGACACGTGTTTCGCCTCTACACGAGGCATCCTCAGGATGTGTTGTCTCGCCAAGATTTTGGCGAGACAACACGTCTCGCGCCTAATTCATTTTTTTTATATAATTAAGCATTAAAATACTAGTACTACAAAAGAAATAACCAACACGTAAATTATCTTGTATGTACCTACACTTAATTATTTATCTCCAGCTAAATAAATTAGTCCATGTTGGAAGCAACATAGTAGGTACCTATTGTGTAGAAGGCCTCTCTTAAATCTTTTCATACATCTTTATCTTGATTTTTGACCGAAAATGTCTCTCCAATTTTTGTTCTTGGTCTTTCTTTCTCCTTTTCCAGTTCCTTATGACCGTCTATTTCTCATTTGAGTCGGTCTGTGTAGTAAAAGAGAGTGAATATTAAATTTAGGTAATTTGAGTATCACATAAATTTTTCTTATATTTTTGTCCAAATCTGTGTGTTTGAGCGGTTATTTGATCTGAAATTTAACTTTTTATGCAATTTACGGGTGACAAAATGGATAAACAATAATTAAATTTCGTCTCTTGTTCTTCTTGCTTCTAGGACTGCAACTTCATCCCCTTTCTTTAAATCCGGTGATACGTCACTATGGCTCATTCTTATCATATTATGAGTAAATTAGTGCCATTTCGTGGAAGATGATAAGTTAATTGAAAATAGTTGTTAATGTTTTTGTTAATGTTTTGGTGGTAAGGTCAACGATGTAAGACTGTATGTGCTTTAATAACAGCTAGAGGTGAGCTACGATAAAGAGGAGAGCTTAGAAACCAACTCCATTGAAAACCACTCCGATATGCATAATTTCAAATCAATTTATTACGTACTCTCTGAGATTTTTGGCCACATACATTCGGAAACTTGATAGATATTACTACTTTAATTTGCAGCTCACATTTTCCTAGACGATGGATTTGAAGTTTCCGACCACAGCGCCGAAGATTCGCAAGTGAATCGTTTCGTGAAATGTCTTGTAGACACTGTTGACGAGGCCGCCTCGGAAGTACACTTGACTAATGTAAGACTCAGACCACCGAAGAAATATCCAACACCCTACGGCGGAAGACTTGTGTGGACGCTACCAGGAAAGAACAAAATGATATGCCACTTGAAGGATAAAATGAAGATAAGACACAAGAAGAGATGGTCACAGGTCTGTTTTGTTGTAGATATTATTTTCTTAGAATAATCATATTAGGAGTTAACCTTTTATTTTTTGAAATGTAACCTTTTCGATGTCATTAATACCAACCAGATACAAATAGTGAAAAGAGGTTTTGCTTTACTAATTGGGTACAAAAGTTGCATAAAAACCATGTCTAATGCTTTCATAGAATTTTACTTACTGTCTACAATAACAATTTTTAAGCAAACTTTCGGACATACTTAGAATATTGATTCCCTTATTCCGAGGTATTGAGGTTTTCCTCCCTCCTCAGTTTCTCCTTATGCCTTATAATAATACCCTAGTAGGAATCGCCAACATTCTGCCATTGTTGATCATTTAAATCATTTAGAGCTGCACGTACCTTTGTGCTGTTTTTAATAACTTAAACGCGTAAAATGATTACAAATTTTTAACAATATATGTATTTGAACAAATTAAAATTATTTATTTAACCCGATTATTCGTAGACTTTGCTATCAACAACGTGGTTGCGGGCGGGGCGGGACTTATGCTAATTTTACGAAGTAATTAATTTTAAAAATCACTAAAAATGACACTCGTTTTAATCTTTTAAAAAGAATTTCACTAAATGAGAAGATATTTTAGTGGTAATTTAGTTAGTCGGCAATATTATAGACTGCTGACATCAATTCGAATTCGTCTTTACACAAGCCATCATCAGGAGCAGTTGACTTGCTGATCTCTAGAACGAGAGTGAATTATATTAACATAACACCACCCTTATAGACACTCGTCGAATGAGTCCGCTGTGATTTGTCGTATCGCTGGTTTGACGTATTACCCCCAGAAAAATACGTAACAGCGATGAAGAGGGCAAATTGGTTTATTAATTCATTTAAATATTTTACTTGTAGGTGATGTATATGTATTATCTGCTGGGCCATCGCCTCATGGACTTGCCGATATCGGTAGATCGCAAGGAAGTGATAGCGGAGAACACGTATCTGCTTGCGTTAGACGGAGATATTGATTTCAAGCCGAGCGCTGTCACTCTGCTTATCGACCTGATGAAGAAGGATAAGAACCTAGGGGCTGCTTGCGGGCGTATTCACCCAGTTGGCTCTGGTATGTTTTTTCTTTATTATATTAAGCCTCTCATCTACTTTAAATGAACACGGTTACCCACCAAGTTGTATCAGACTTAAGGCTTTAAGCTAAGAGCATACTGTCACAAAGGTTTGCACGTTGGGTTACATCTCTTGACTTCTCTGATAAAGGGGATGTCCATGGCGGCAGGTGTTCACTTTTAAACTTGAGCCAATCGCCCGTCTGTCCCATCTATTTGGTATAACTCTTATACCAAATAGACGGGAAGTTTTTGGTGATGAAAAGTTATAAGTTAGGCATGATAAGTTCTGAGTATATTTGTAATTGCTGCTTATTTATTTATGAAAGTTTGGATTGTCAATGTTTTTTTATAAAATTCATTAGGATGGTTAATAGTACATTCGGGAAACAAACCATAAGTGAACGATAGAATTAAAAATACGCTGTCTAGTGAATTAACTGTGCTGTTAGAACTTCAATCGCAGTGCCGCTCAGAATTATTTAAATTTTCAATAATCCAGTGCGGCTTTGCAATCTCAATATGTTTCACTATCCAGGTTTCATGGCATGGTATCAAGTCTTCGAGTATGCGATCGGTCATTGGCTACAAAAGGCCACGGAACATATGATCGGCTGTGTCCTCTGTAGTCCAGGGTGCTTCTCTCTGTTCCGAGGGAAGGGTCTCATGGACGACAACGTGATGAGGAAGTATACACTGACGTCTAGCGAGGCACGCCATTACGTGCAGTACGATCAGGGTATGTTATACATTTTTAATCATTATTAGATAATATGTCAGTCATTAACAATAATTTTGAATCATTATTAGATATGTCAGCCAATAACAATACATTTTGAATCATTATTAGATATGTCAGTCATTAACAATAATTTTAAATCATTATTAGATATGTCAGCCAATAACAATACATTTTTTATCATTAATAGATATGTCAGTCATTTACCATACATTTTTAATCAATATTAGATTTGTCAATCATTAACATATTTGTCAGTCATTAAAAATCGAGCCTATTTTATACCCAGTAACTAATGATGGAGGATCGCAGCAATAGTGATTCGCTGCCAATTCAATTTTTTCTGTTCGGATGCCAAACTAGCTTATGGGCTATTTTAATAGTAGCACCGCTTATGCTCTTTTGCAAAACTGGATAAAGGGAGTGTCCGCGCTTTTGTTTGAAGGTACTCAATCCGTATCGCAAACGGCAAGGAATTTCATTCCACAGTTTGGCTGTATGTGAAAGAAATTCTCTTGAAAACCATCCTGTTCATGTAAGGCTATAATATATTAATTGAGGAGATATCCACACTACTGGCCTAACATAATATGGATTGTCGTTCGCAGGCCCGCAATTCAAGTCAGGTAAGTGCTCCTTTAAATTAACAAAATTGTGTAACTAAATTGACGTTTTAAATGTTCTTGCCTTGTGTTCGCGTCCAAGCTTGAAATGAGCGTATAAAATAAACTTTGAACATTACTGCCACGAAATAAGGTACTAATTTAAATGAATTGTTTTAATGTTATCTGTGTAAATTAATGTACAAGTATATACAAGGCTCCTAGGACATTTTTGAAGACTTTTAATGTACGTCCATTTTCTGATAACATTTGTAAAAGACTCTGGGAAAATAAAAAATTGTATTTAATCACAAATCACTTTATATTGTAGATTTTACAACTTTTAACGTTCATTTGGTAATTATGTAAAAAAAATTTGACACTGTAAAATAAAAACTCCCTCCAAGCTTACGCGTATTACCCGTCCAACGATTTAAAAAGGATCTTTTTACATGGCTTATAGAAAAATGTTTTTAGTCCATAAATGAAATGTTGACACATTAGATTAAATTAAATTGACTTTTAAAAATATATTAATTCTAGTCTTTAAATAATGACATTTAAAAATAATAATTATAATTTAAATTGACCTAAGTGCTTAAATTATAGAGATTATTAATGTTAAATCAATTATAATAATAACTACAATTTTGTTAATAATAATTTTGCATGCCAGAAATAGCCGATAACATTGATACATTAAAACTATTACACCCATTGTTACATGTTTTCTAGCAAAATTAAGGGTTTATTTATTTAATAATTAATTAAATCCTAAGATAGAAATTAATATACCCTTCGCCATCCCCTCTCTTTCTCTCTCTCTCTTCTTTCCCCGCCCCTTCTCTACTCGCCTCACACCGCTACAGTAGCGCCACCTCTCCAACACCCGCTTCTCACTTCACTTCACTTGTTACACATTAATAAATTAGTTACGGTTAGGTGAGGACAGATGGCTCTGTACACTACTCCTCCAACGAGGATATCGTGTGGAGTACTCCGCGGCTTCGGACGCGTACACACACTGCCCCGAGCGCTTCGACGAGTTTTTCAATCAGCGGCGTCGCTGGGTGCCCTCCACCATGGCCAACATCTTGGATCTGCTGGGTGACTCCAAACACACGGTGAAGGTCAACGATAACATATCCATGCTGTATATTGTTTATCAAGTGAGTACAGTCCGAAGCTATATAATATTAATATAATATGTATAGCCTGTACTGCCGAGTGGTTAGCGATCCTACCTACTAAGCTAGAGGTCCCGGGTTCGAATCCCGGTAGGGTAATATGGGCCGTCATTCTATGACACCTTTCGGTTTCGGTTTAAAGACTTTTATAAACATGAAATCACTTACATGAGAATTTTACATAAATATACAATGTAATATTACCTACTTTAGGTTTCTATGACTAAGCATGCAGAACAAGCAAAGTGAACAATTACAAAAAATTAAGGTAATACATAAAAATTGCTCAACAAAAGAACTATAATATATTTTATATTTACACGGAATAAGAAGGACTCGATGTGGCTAACGACCTAATAGATAACAGTTGAAGTAAACTGAAATAATACCTACGGTTTGAATAATAGTACAAATAAGAAAACTAAAAACAAATATATACATGTTTATATGAGTGATTGCGCAGTCGAGTAATTTTTTAAACTATATTAATTATTTTATACCTATCAAAGTTAAGATTAAAAAATACTTATAACTATAAAATTAACACTGGTTGCGCCAGGGAATTTAAAGTGGACTGTATTAATAAAAGGGGTACTCAGGTGAACAGAACAGGAATCATTGAAGTAAAGGGAATAGCCGGTACACACCTCTTCTGCAAGATCCTGGGTTCTTCTATATTCGCCTGAGTGTGCTGGCGAACCACAATATATATATATCGCGGGACACTTAACGAAGAAATCACTACGATCTCACGGCGGCAAATCAACAGGAATACGAGGATTTCCTGGATTTATACTTAAATGTTGCGGGAGCTCAACCTTCGCGTGCGGTTGCTTGACGGAATATGTGTTACGCCATACGACCATAGGTGTCGCGGCTCGCGTTTTATTCTTAACTTGTACCGGCTAAGTTGCTAGGATAAAGCTGTAAGGGGTTGAGGAAAAGGTTGTGTGTTATTTGGACAATTGGCGTTACCAAACACTATTTATCAGATTTACTTAAAATGACGTATAATTGTTATATTTATATTGTGTCGTTTATTATAATATGTGCTTTTAGTTTTGTGCCTTTAGATAATTTATACGTCTAGATAGAGTTTCTTGCTGTTAGGCAACCGCAAAAAAACAGGCCACGTTTATTACTTTAGTGTGCGTGACAAGCTATGTCTTACCCTCGCGATTTGTAGGTCACTTTGTGTTAGTGTGCGTGCATTACACAAAATGGAGTTTGAATGTTGAACGCTTTTTTTTCCGTTCGTTTTAAAAGCTGTTATAGTCTATCTAGATGTATTAATGATCTAAGATGTCACCATAGATAAACCATTCCGATACTTGACCTAATAAGTCAGACAAAGCGGTTTATTAATAAAAAAACTTTTTCCACAAAGCTTTATCCTTAGGTAATTTATACGCCTAAATAGATTTTTGCTGTTAGACAACCGATAAAAACAGGCCAGCAATATTAGTTTAGTGTGCGTGACAAGGTACGTCTTACATTTGCGATTAGTATGACACTTTGTGTTAGTGTGCGTTAATTGCTCGAAATAGAGGTTATCTCTAAAGTCGATATTTTTCCACGCTTTCACAACTAAAAACACGACATAGATACGGCGCGACTTGTATACTATAGTTACTTCCATAGTATTATGTCCTATGGTATATTGCTGTGGGGCAGCGCTGCCGATATTAATATAATATTTGTGCTGCAGAAGAGGGCTATTCGCGCTATTTATAACCTAGGCCCTAAGGAATCATTGAGGGCAAAATTCAAAGAAATTAACATGACTGTTGCTTCTCAATATATTCTTGATAATGTAATGTATGTTCATAGGCACGTAAGTGAATTTAAGAGAAACTATCAAAACCATAATGTAAACACCAGGAACAGATATAAGCTTATAATGCCTACTACTCGGCTAAGTCTAGGTAGCAATTCTTTTGTGAAGCGATGTATATGCTTTTACAACAGGATACCAGAAAATGTTCAAAACAAAAGTATAACATTATTCAAAAGAATTGTTTAAAAACGTTTGTGTGGTACTATAACATAAATGACTTTCTTAATGATACCACAGACTGGGAATGGAGCGACCGCCCTCAGGCTATTAAATAATAAGTTTAATTGTACAATGTAACTTTGTGAAAGTTACTTTAATTGTAAAACATATTTTTGATGAAAAAAAGCCCGCTGAGTTTGTTGCGCCCATTCTTCTCAGGCCTGAGGCATTCATTTTGGAATCCATCCTATTTTGATTAAAAATATTTGAATTTGAACAAGAACGGGCAGCGAAACATGACAATGAACAAGAAAATCAGTGGTCTTTTTTTTCATAAAAATATGGTTAAAGCCCGAGGGCTGTCGATCCATTCCTAATCTGTAGTATCATTAAGAAAGTCAGTTATGTTATAGTAACCTTAATCACATAAATATAATTTTAACAATTCTTATGAATTTCGTAATATATTTGTTCATCATTGTCTGGGATCTTGTTGTAAAGGCATATACATCGCCCCAGCAAAAACCTATCAACTAGAAAATTCACTTAAGTCTTATGTTATTATCAAGAATATATTGGGAGTATTTCATTTCATTTATTTATGAAGATTCCTATTGTTTTCAGAGTATTCGCTTTTTTCTGCTGTGAAGTAGGAATGTGTAAACATTATTGTGTTCCGGTCTGAAGGGCGCCGTAGCTAGTGAAATTATTGGGAAAATGAGATCATATCTTATGTCTCAAGGAGTTTTAGAGTGTCTTGCTCGTTCTTCTCAAAGGAAATCTGCCTTCTCAACGAGCTGTATAAAAAAATGACATTTTTCAAATGTAATGCAATTTACCTATGAAATAAAATATGTTTTTGTTTGTTTGACGAGCACAATTGAAGTGCCGCTCAGAATATTTGGGTTTTTCAAGAATCCTGAGCGGCACTACATTTTAATGCGCAGGGCGTATCAACTACACCATCAAAAATATATTGAGAGTATTTCAAATCATTTATTTATGAAGATTCCAATTATTTTCAGAGTATGTTGATGTTGGGTACAATTCTGGGGCCAGGTACTATATTCTTGATGATGATTGGAGCCATCAACGCGATAACTGGCCTGAGCAACTTACACGCGCTCTTGTGGAACGCTGTTCCTATATTTATATTCATAGTAGTCTGCATGACTTGTAAATCTGATATACAGGTATGTCCCGATCTTTATCAATTATAAATGTATATGTATATAAGTTAGGTTTACCAGTGGGAGGCTCCTTTGCACAGGATGCCGGCTAGATTATGGGTATCACAACGGCGTTTATTTCTGCCGTGAAGCAGTAATGTGTAATCATTACTGCGTTTCGGTCTGAAGGGTGCCGTGGCTAGTGAAATTTCTGGGCAAATGAGACTTAACATCCTATTTCTCAAGGTGACTAGCGCAATCGTAGTGCCGCTCAGAATTATTGGTCTTTTCAAGAATCCTGAACGGCACTGCATTGTAATGGGCAGGGCGTATAAATTACCATCAGCTGAACGTCGTGCTCGTCTCGTCCCGTATTTTCATAAAAAAAAGTTATTAAGTAATAAGTATTAAGTAAGATTTTTAAGTATTTTTACTACTTAAAAATCTACATTATCCTAAATTACCAGGTTTTATTGATGACGCGATTTTTTGCTATTGTATCGGTGACCTCTCTAATAATTACGTATTTTCTAAGTGATTATTTAAAATTAAATTAAAATGAATATAACTATTTGCTGCAGGTACATGCTGTCAAACATAGTCTTTAGCCTGTTAGCTTGTCATTATTATAGTAGATATCCTAAGATTATTTATTTATTTATTCAAAAAGGCTTACCAACGAAATCAATTTATTAACTGTATATAATAAATAAAATACTATTTGTCATAAATTTGTCAATCAAATTTCACAACATCAAGAATTCGTTCGTAAAATATGCTCCCTGTTGTTATAATTTCATTATATCAGCATATCAGTAGAACTGTCAAACCGTGCGTCAATAAATTCTCTCATAGAAATTATGTCCATACGAGATAAAATCTATCCTATCCTTCAAGTTGGACTAAACTGCATTCCATGAAGAAATCCCCATCAAAATCAGTTAATTAGTTTAGGAGTTCACTGGAAACACAAAATCAGGACACTGTTTTTATATATATTAAGATATTCGAAATTACTTGCGCCGCTTCTTCACTCTCAGAGCGCCATTTGTTTCCGAAGCGGTGGTAGTATCTAGTTCATTAGAAATGACATCAAAAAGAACTGTAAGGAATCAATTTTGAGGAAATAAATGCCTTTTATGCCTTTCAGTTGAAGTTGGCAAACGTAATAACATGCCTGTACGCGATGGTGATGATGCTGGTAATTGTTGGCATCACCTTGCAAATAGTGGAAGACGGCTGGTTGGCTCCCACCAGCATATTCTTCGTGGCCACCTTCGGAATGTTCTTCGCAACTGGCATCCTTCATCCGCAAGAGATCAAGTGTTTGCTGTACATCGCCATATACTATATCACTATACCTAGCATGTATATGTTGCTGATTATCTATTCGCTCTGCAATCTCAATAACGTGTCGTGGGGTACTCGGGAAGTTGCACAAAAGAAAACATTAAAGGTGAGTTTTTTTCCGTAGTTTAACATTTTCTGATTCTCACACGAAACGTAAATACAAGTACCCGCAGCTATCGCGAATGTGTACAATTATGCGGAGCTCCGCAACATTGGCTCAGTCGCGGTTGGCTGTTATCTTGAACATGACGTCTCGATTGTTAGGAAAAATGTTATAACCATTGTAACTTTTATTAGAAAAATAGATAACAGTTGCAGTCGTAAGGAAAATATTACATATATTATTACTATTATTAGAAAAATACATAAAAGTCGCATGCGAATATAAAATCTAGTTCAATCATTTTAAATATGTTTATTTAGAGTAATCTACATATATCTGTTGCCTAGTGCTTGAATTGGATTGATGATTGGAAAAAACCTTGCACGAGTTGTAAAAAGTCTTGATTTAAAACATTTATAAAAAAAAATATAGGCTTAATTTATATATGTGTGAGTTTTTGCGAAGTCTAAGTGGTATACGTGAGCTACCAAACTAGACTCCAGAGTCATGACACGTCCGAGCTGGTCACCAGATGAGTAACTCTCTATAGTGTGTATACATTTTGTTGGAAGCGGCGACTGGTTACGCCACCGTGGTGGACGCAGTGAAATATAGCCTTAAGGGCAGTCCCACTTGTTTTAACTGTTCTGTGGATTGGAATAATAATTATTTTTGACGTATGGTGTTAAGTAAAATTCCATTACATAATATAATTAATATAATTCAGATTTTAGAATTCAATAGACTTTGATTGTAATTTTTTTTCGCCATTTTGATTTGTGGTACGTGGTATGAAACAAAATGGCGGATGTTTGTGCTGCCCCGGGGCGTAAAAAGAATAGGGTAGTCCCAGGTCCAAGGGTGTCGTAAGAGGCGACTACGGGCTTTTTGAAAGTGGGAGAGTCACGCTGCTGTCTTATGACGTCAGCACAATCGGGCCAGACTCGTCCGGGTTACTTACCACACTCGCACAGAATACCGGCGTGAAGTAGCGGCCTAGTGCCGCTATGTTTCGCATAGGTTAGTGTCGAGGACCGGAGGCCATTCCCCCCCGTCCCTCCCCCCCCCCCCCACAACATATGAGAGCGGTCCTAAAAAAGGAATTACCCCAGGAGGGTACCGGCTCTTGTAGAGCCGGAGAATCCCTCCCCGAGCATTCGCGCTCGGGCTGCCCCTCGTATTCTGGGGAGGGCACAGTACCGCGTATTTCACAGGACAAACAGGGCAGCAACACCACGGCACCCCGCTCCACGCTTAATGTAGACTTTTGTAACATCCGGGGAATTCACTCCAACTTAAACGCCGTCCACCACCACCTTGAGACGGCGCAGCCGGCCTTGTGTTTCCTTACGGAGACGCAGATATCTCGACCTAGCGATACGTCATATTTAACGTACCCCGGGTACAAAATTGAGCATAATTTCATGCCTCATGCCGGGGTATGTGTGTACGTTAGGGAGGATATCTGCTGTCGCCGTCTCGGCAATTTTGAGGGTAGGGGCCTGTCTACTCTCTGGCTCTGCGTAGATTTAGAGGACCGCGTCCGCATCTGTGCGTGTGTCTACAGGTCCCATAGTGGTAACGCAGAAACGGATCACCTCATGGGCTGCGTTCAAGCGGCATTTGATGACGTGCTTGCTCAGATCCCCTCCGCTGAAATCGTAGTC
The DNA here is from genome assembly GCA_949711755.1 of Leptidea juvernica. NCBI lineage: Eukaryota > Metazoa > Arthropoda > Insecta > Lepidoptera > Pieridae > Leptidea > Leptidea juvernica. The sequence continues at coordinate 437,413 of CATIXQ010000031.1, forward strand.
TTGGGTGATTTCAACGGGCACAATGCCGAATGGCTTGGATCACGTACCACAGACTACGCAGGGCGATCTGTGCATAATTTTGCATTGGCGTATGGTCTGTCCCAATTGGTTGAGTCGCCGACGCGGCTCCCGGATGTGGATAGCCACATGCCGTCCTTATTAGATCTTCTGCTGACTACACATCCCGATGGTTACCAGGTCTCTGTCGACGCCCCTCTCGGAACGTCCGACCATTGCCTGGTCAGGAGTGTAGTGCCTATCCGACGCCAACGTCGCAGACCACCAGCGACCCGCCGCGTTTGGCACTACAAGTCAGCAGATTGGGATAGGATGCGTTCCTTTTTTGCATCCTACCCTTGGGGCAAGGTTTGTTTCCCTTCGGATGATCCTAGTGCCTGCGCCGTTGCAGTAGCCGATGTGATACTGCAGGGCATGGATATTTTTATACCAAGCTCTGTAGTACCGATCGGTGGCAGATCACAGCCCTGGTTCGATGCGTCAGTTAAAGCAGCATCTGACTGCAAAAAACAGGCGTATCGAACTTGGGTTGCGGCGCTGGGCTCAAAGGATCCGAACTGCAAAGTTCTGAAGAGGAAATATAAACGTGCCACCAGATTTTTTAAGCGGCAAATCGCCCGTGCGAAATCGAAGCACGTCGTCAAAATTGGCGAGCAGCTTTCCAGTTACCCGACCGGAACACGCAAGTTCTGGTCGTTGTCGAAAGCTGCTCTTGGTAACTTCAACCAGCCGTCCATGCCGCCGTTGCACATGAGGAATGACACCCTGGCCCATACGGCAAAAGAGAAAGCCGATCTCCTGTGCACTCTTTTTGCCTCCAACTCGACTCTTGACGACAACGGAAAAACACCGCCGACCATCCTGCGGTGTCAGAGCTCCATGCCTGAAGTACAGTTCCGACAGAAAACTGTTAGGCGAGCTCTGTTTTCGTTGGACGTCAGGAAGTCGAGCGGGCCGGATGGCATTTCTCCAATCGTGCTTAGAACGTGTGCCCCTGAGTTGACGCCGGTGCTAACGCGTTTATTCCGGCACTCTTATTCAAAAGGCGTAGTCCCTGATTCATGGAAGTCAGCCCTTGTCCATCCGATCCCAAAAAAAGGAGACAGTTCGGATCCGGCAAACTACAGGCCTATTCCTATTACCTCCCTACTCTCCAAAATCATGGAGAGCATAATTAACCGCCAGCTCTTGGTATACCTTGAGGGTCACCAGTTGATCAACGACCGGCAGTACGGCTTTCGCCATGGTCGGTCGACTGGCGATCTTCTGGTATACCTAACACATAGATGGGCGGCGGCTATTGAAAGCAAGGGGGAAGGCCTGGCAGTTGGTCTGGATATAGCGAAGGCCTTTGATCGTGTATGGCACAAGGCGCTCCTCGCAAAACTTCCATCATTTGGGCTTCCCGAGAGCTTATGCAAGTGGACCTCCAGCTTCCTCACTGGGCGCAGCATACAGGTCGTTATCGACGGTTATTGCTCGAATCCCAAGCCCGTGAACGCTGGAGTGCCCCAAGGCTGTGTGCTATCTCCCACGCTGTTTCTTCTACATATCAATGAAATGTTGGACACCGCCAACATGCATTGCTATGCAGACGACAGCACTGGTGATTCCGTATACACGGGCCATGCAGGTCTCTCTCGGGAAAACGTCGAGCAGTGCCGGGAGAAACTTGTGTCTTCTATCGAGTCCTCTCTTGAGAAGGTTGCGGAATGGGGTAAGTAGAACCTTGTCCAATTTTACCCCCAGAAGACTCAAGTTTGCGCGTTTACCACTAAAAAACCCCCATTTGCCGTATCACCGCTCTTCGAGAACACTTCCCTTAAAGCCTCGCCTAGTATCGGAATACTGGGTCTCGAAATCTCGAGCAATTGCCAATTCCGTGGCCATCTGGAGGGCAAAGCCAAACTGGCTTCAAAGAAACTGGGCGTCATAAATAGAGCACGGCAATACTTCAAGCCGGCCCACATTCTAGCGCTCTACAAAGCGCAGGTCCGGCCTCACATGGAGTATTGCTGTCATCTCTGGTCTGGCGCACCCCAGTATCAACTCGATCCATTTGAGCGCGTGCAACGCAGAGCAGCTCGAATTGTCGGGGACCCAGTACTCTGTGAACGGCTGGATCACTTGGCGTTGCGTAGAGACGTCGCTTCATTGTGTGTCTTCTACCGCATTTATCACGGGGAGAATTTCACCTTCGCACGACACGCCACAAGTTACGATATCATCCCCACCATCTGGATGTGTGGCGGTCCTCCACAGTGCGGTTTTCAAGGAGCTTTCTTCCTCGCACTACGAAGCTGTGGAATGAGCTTCCTTGTGCGGTGTTTCCGGGACGATACGACATGGGTACCTTCAAGAAAAGCGCGTACACCTACCTTAAAGGCCGGCAACGCTCCTGTGATTCCCTGGTGTTGCAAGAGAGTGTGGGCGGCGGTGATCACTTAACACCAGGTGACCCGTACGCTCGTTTGTCCTCCTATTCCATAAAATATATATATATAAAACCAACAAACCAGTAGGTAGTCTTCAAAGTAGGTAGGTTTATATAATGGTGGTTTATCATAACTCCATGAAAGCTTTAATTCATGTAGCTAATAATAAAAAGAGCAAAGGAATATTTCGGTTTATCGAGTTTTATAACTAACTCGGAGATACAATAAAAAATATACCACTTAAATGTTATCCTAAATATGTGTGTTATTTACCTGGAGGTATTGTATAGCCCAAATATTCGGGAACAGTTCCATAAAACGCACATGGATTTGAATTCCGAAGTCCACAGATGTAAATCAATAGATTTATAGTCACAGGTCCAACAAGGCTCAACGCAAATGTGAAACTGAACTTCTGAATAAGAATCTTGCAGGCGAACTTGGCGCAAATAAAGCAGAGATATGCAGCAAGCACTTGGATCAGCGCGATCCATAGAGATGTATCCCATTTAGCTAATAATTTAAAACTACCTTCAATTGTAGTATAGTCTAGTTCATTTATGCCATGTTCCATAATTGCTTGAATCTGTAAATGAATTGTCCTACTTTTAAGTGGTATCGATATTTCTATTGTTAGCAATAAACATAATTATTACGAATTAATAAATAGATATCGTGTTAAAGATGTAGTGAATTTTGAGATTGCTTGGTCATGCAGGGATGAGTGTTGGGAAAGATCGAACTAGGCATACGATCCAAGATCAGGGAGGCGATTTTCTAGTTGCAAACGCTCGATTTTCATTAGCCAACTAATTACTAGTGATACAAATTCGATAATTAGTCAAGTGCTTAAAATAATTATTCGCGATAATTCGAAAATAATCGTGTGCGTCAAACTATTCTCGCCCATTCATCATTAAATTCAAGCTCTCGAGACTCATCAATCGTCCTATAGATCAGAGATATAATGTAAGTGGCCAAGGCCAGCCCCACGAGTGTCTTTTTTAATTTAGAGGAAGTTAAGAGGCAAGTGGTTGATGGGAAATAAAAAAAAAAACAACCGTTCATGCAAATCCGCAATACCAGAAGTAAACGGTGCTGCCATTTGTCTCTGGAGGGGAAGTTATTCTTCCAAATAGCCCATAGACCGAACGACAGTGGCTAAGCTAGTTATTCAGGTCAGTTTTATACGGAAGGTGCTTTCCATTTAAATAAAAAGAAAAATAATAGAACAGCTTAAAGTGGAGTCGATGCAAGTTGAAGAAGCCAGGGATGTGCCTATGTCTGGAGAAGAATAACCCCTCTGGGAGTGAGGCCTGACAATTTTTGTATGTATTGTAACAATATTATAAATAACCAAGATTATCATGCGGGTTGCACTTAGATTTTTCCTTCGACCTTTCTTCCGTCTGAGTTGTGCATCGTGAGTGAAAAAATAGGCAAGAGCGTTTGTGTAAAAATCAGCGTGAATACGTGAACAATACCGTAATTTTCGTCGGAACATCTAATAAAGTTTCAGCCACTGCCACGTCTGATATAGTACTATCAACCAAAGTTTATTATGTTAGAAACTTCTATAATTCCGCGCCATTTCAGGTGTTTTTGCGAGGTTTTTATTAAATCACAATAATGAAATATATTACAGAAAATAACAGTGATTGCTTTGCAAAAAGTAGGTATGCAGTCGTCGGTGATTTCAATAAACTTTAAAAGATATATATATATATAGTACTATAATAGATACACTAATGCGTCCTCTGTCGACGACCAAAATTGTACGGGGCAATCATGTGAGATTATGACTATATATATATTTCTGGATGACCGTCCAGAAATAAGTTCACTCAATGTTTTGTACAGATGATATACATACAATAACTACAACATACCTCATGTACGTAGTATTCCCTCTCTCCGAAGGCGTCAGTGACAGAGAGGAGAAATTGCAAAGGATCGTCGCCTTGAAAGCTCATTGATACCATAATACAAATAATAAATACGATTATCTTCCAAACAGAGAGAATCCTGTGCGTATAGTATCGAGACTTTTTCAATCTAGTTCGTATTTCAGAAAGATACAAAAGTAGCACTAAAAATGATAGAACAATATCAGTAATTAACTTAAAGCAAGTACAAAATGTACCTAATTACATTTTAGGCACATAACATGAAATATATTGCTTACCAGAACTATGTCGATCGACATAGCCAATAAAATTTTCCCACCATCCTATTGAAATGAATATACTAGCCATTGCTATCGACCAGAGAACAACAGTTCCATCTAGCAATGGCCATACAACAAATGCAGTAACTTGAGCTGATACTGCCAGTACATCCAAAAGTATTATTAAGAAATATCGTGGGCTCGTAGAATCCCTTGTGAAAGCATTTAGAAACCCCGGTATGATACATAGAGCATTCATCAACATTGCTCCTTTTACTACGTCCAGTTCTGGCAAAATTAGAAGCACCAGCGTTGCAATTCCAATGGTTTGCAAAGTCTCGATCAAGAAAGCCTAGAAATTATACAATTTTTTAACCATAAAATTAAACAATTTGTTATGTTTTTTTTAAAGTGATAACCCTCACTTCTAGGATTCATACACAAATAAAATTTGAAAAACAAAATTTTTATGAACGATGCGGGATTCGAACCCACGACGATTACGAGCGATAGAAGTGAGGGTATCACTTTAAAAAAACATAACAAATTGTTTAGATTTATAAGAGCGACATCTCAAGTCAATTTCCTAATATGCAAATATTGGGGTTGAGCAGGTTATCAACTGTAAAGTAGATCCTGTAGATGAGGCCACCACCTGAGAGTTGAACAAAGCAAACAGAATTTTATAGCGAGGCGGTACTCGAACGGTTAGCTCATTGGTTTAGAGAACCGGCACGGTACGCCGGAGGTCGTGGGTTCGAATCCCGCATCGTTCATAAAATTTTGTTTTTCAAATTTTATTTGTGCATAAAATTAATATAATAAAAATCTTGCATGTGGTGTTACTTACCAAAATGAAAATCCAAATTGATGGTTTCGAAGCGGTTTTGAAAAAGCATACCCTCACTGATCTTAAAAATACTCCGATCTCCGGGACTGAGAAAACTATTAAAGCTGCCCAAAGCCAAGTTATCCGTTCCTCTAATGTCAAGACCGTTACAAATTGTTTGTCAAGAGCTAAAAGGAAAACAATATAGTGATAGCATTACAGATTTTTTTTAAATTTGATGTAAAGTGCATGCATTAACGAAACGGGGGACCAGTATTGCCTATATTGAGCTCTCGCTCGCACTTACGGGTCTTAAAGAAGCCGTAGGTACACGCCTTGTGACCGTCGATCATTCAAATACCAAATCTAATTTGGAAACGTATTTCCAATCAAAAGTAATAAAATCGGCTTGATATATTATATAACAGCTTATAACACAGTAGGGTTGACATTTAATCACCGTTCTTGCCATCAGAGGAATCAAAAGACTTATGATTCTTGAAATGTTTAATACATTAACGTACTTTTTTTATATTACTTTATTTGATAAACCAACAATATTGCTTACACATTAGTGCTTTACGGCAGAAATAGACGCCGTTGTGGTACCCATAACCTAGCCGGCATTCTGTGCAAAGGAGCCTCTCCCTGGTAAATGCTTTTAGTCACATCTTACGACACCCTTGGGCCTGGAACTTTCCTATTATTTTTATGCCAGGGGAAGCCCATGGCAAACTTATCCTCATGAGTCTCTTCTGATAACTACATGTATAGTTAAAATAAGATATACTTACCCAATGCTTTGTTGCAATGTGCAATCCTGCGTCCTTTCCGTAGTTGCGAAGTAATAAAAAGCAACGATCCTTTCGCTACCACTGCACTCAGGATTACTAACCCAAATACGATTATATATGCTAGAAGTTTAAGGACTTTCACGCTTTTATCAATCCATGCAACCGTGGCCATAGATCCACTCTCTTTCTTGACTGGTACTTCCCGGAATAGGTTCCATCCTTTGGTTTCTTGGGCAGTTCTCTGGCTGGTAAGAAATTGTTATTATGACTATATAAATCAATTTACAGTTTACGACACTTTAGCCTAGCGTATTTAAGTGCTCTCGCGCTTGCACTCCCGGCTGAATAATTTTGTGTTTAGGGGATGTTTGGTCACTCGAATTTGTCTGACTGATGAAATATAACTTTGTAATAGCTATTTTAATAAAGTAAGGTTCATTAATTTTTTGTCGAGCTTTAAAGCGGCCGACAAAAGCTCTGGTCCATGAAAAGTGTCTGACACTTTATAATTCTAGTTTAGAATAATATTCTACAAAATATATATAAAAATCAGCCATACAAATTTAAGTTAGATAACTCATATTTTCTGTTACCTTTCTCACATGGTACCTGCCCCGGTGTGACAGGGCAAACTCCACAAGAAGGCAGGTATTAAAAGTATACTAAACGCTACTAAGTCGTGGAGGTTTCATCCACGTGAAAATAATTTATGTCAGAACGCTCTGAGATCTTACTCTAAGAGCCCGCACAGACAGAGAGCGGTCAGGAGTTCCGAGCTCCGAGTTCCGCGTTCGGCGTTCATTAGAATATACTTAGTCTATAACAACAACGCACACAGCGGGCTGTCCAAAGAGTAGAATAATATATAGGGAAAAGAGAGCCCTCTCTACGCATTATGAGCTGTCTATTTGAAAACTGGCGCCATCTGCAGATTGGCCCCGAAAATAACTATATATAAGCTCAAAATTATTCATTTTTAATGTTCTGACGCAATTAAATAACTAACTCTACTTTTTAATGTAGGTATTGCAATTTTTTACCATGTTGAAATTGCGCGTAGAGTTAGTTATCTAATTTTGTCACAATATAGAACATAAAGGATAGATTTAGTAGTGTAAATATGCAAAATGGAACACGAGATACATGTGCAAACGCTAGGCGTAGCCGCCATTTTATGACCAGTGTGCAGTAACACAAATAAAGGAAAGTTGAAAGGTTTCAAAGCGAGTTTTGACTTTGACGAGCGTTTGACACCTGCCAAAGCTTCCATTTTCGGGCCAACTAACAGATGTCCCTACAGTCTTCTGAAAACGTCACTTTAAGGCGTCTGTCCCACCCCTGGGGCAGTCTGACTGCGGCGGTCAAAGCGGAACGTCGCGTTCCAAGAGTTCTTTTCCCACCAAGACAGAGACCTTGTTCTTCTCGCGTTGTGTTAATTGGGTGCACCCAATGCTTCCTTTTCTTCTTAGAAGCTGCTGAGCCCCACAAGATCAATAATTCTTCATCGGATGACGAACTTTCTAGTGACATGTTGCATGTGCAAAGACCCAAATGAAACTAGAACGCGAGAATTTGCACGCCGCTTGTGTGCGTTGGAACTCTTGGGCGGTCAACGGTCACTAGAACGCAGAACTCTGACCGCTCTCTGTCTGCGCGGGCTCTAATACATTGTAGTTATAACTTACTCTTCGTCATTGTCTTCATATAACGGTTGAAACTCAGTATCTGATTGGTCGCTATCGTCTGAAAGTCCCTTGAAGGTTCTTCTTTTTGAAGCCATAACCTATTTTCTGGAATAAATTTTAAAAATTAGTTTTGTTTTCACATTAGAAGTTTCATAATAATAATTCATAAAAGAAGTTATATTAATATTTCAATATTATTATAAATTCTTACTTATTACTAGGAATAAAAGTAATATATAATAATAATGATATGGTATAGGCGAGGGCATTTTTCGCCTTATATGCGAAAGCTTAAGGTTTTAATATGAACTTTTTTTGAAGAGAGTTCCTTCCAGTTTAGTTAATATATCGAAGAAAGTTCATTAAAAATTAACGGCCGTTTTCAATAACGTATCTCTAGTTACGGATACCGTGCTGTCACCGTAGCCGTAAGTAAGGGTAAAATGATTGATTTGTCTACCTCTAGTAAGTTAAACTAAGTATAGATAGGTTATTGAAAACGGCCGTAAAACTGTAACATGAACCACATTTTTACACACATTTTTAAATTAAGAATAAGTAGGTATGTTATATCACTGCTATAATCTTGTAAAAAACGGAGATAGCCGAAATCCATCACGCTTTAAGCAACTGATCGCTTTCAAACTTAGCCGGATTTTACTTTGTCGCCATTCGCCATACTGTATCTTATTGCGTAGTATTTACATCCTCTTTGCCTACCTTCCTTTCCATTGACTGTATAGAATGTATCTAGAGTAGAATCTACAACAACCAAATAGTTTCTTTTGTATCGTCCACGACATATTCGGACCTAACTATTGCTAGGAGTTCGCTCAAACGATAACAAAATGATCACAAAGTAACTATAAAAGAAAATAAATAATATCAAAATAACTTTATTCGCTTATTCATCACATATCTATGCAAAATTCTATAATTCAAATGTAAGATAGGAATGCGAATTTAATCTATTGATAAAAAATAACCTACAGATAAGTTTGTGAAGGAATATCAAGTTCGTTTAACAGAATATCAAAACATACTAGCTCAGTCGCTACTTCGTCAGCACGGACTTCTTCAGTGAAATTTTATTTTAGGAAAAATAAAATATTTTTTCGAAAGAAATCATAAGATCATCTTATAACTTGTCCACTATAGTAAAAATAATACAAAGAATACAATTGCAATATTTTTATTATGACGCGTTTAGCAAAATAATCACTATTTCTCGTACAACTCTGAAAGTGCGGCGATATCACAGCATTAATCTATCACAAATCACGTTTTTTGTGTAAAATAACCAAGCTTGTTTATCTAGTAACACTTAACATAAACCGCATAATGGCTAATGTAAGCACAAGTGGCTATAGCATCTCAAGTGGCCGCGCCGGGTTTGTCGCCAAAACAAGAAAACCAAGACGTTTCACCACTACCAGCTGAAAGACCTATTGTGGATTACTTTGCACTTGATTCGGTACAGCAATTACTCTTGATGAGTAGGGTAAAGTAACTATAAATGCAGAAGGATTATTAACACCACCTATCGAACTTCGACAGGTACAAATACCTTTCCAGGCAATAAAGGCATAAAAGAAATTTATTTTCTCAAAATTTATTCCTTTAGAATTCTTTTTGAACTAATTTCTAACACTACCACCGCCCGCTTCGGAAACAAATGGCGCTCTGAGAGAGAGGAAGCTGCGCAAGAAACTCTCCCAGCATTCTTTACTGTAATACTGTCGTAGGCTCAAGAATTTGTTACATCAGCCCGATGGCGCGAACCACGGCCAAAAATGAAACCAGGCTTCAATCAAACTTGTCGAAGAAAAAAATAGCGGGAAAAATTTTTGACAAGTACCTCTTCAAGCAAAATGTTGACAAAAAACATAAACAAGTTGCTAACCAAGAGAAAAGAGTAGTAAAGAACAACAACAACACAAGAATGCGAAGTCACCTGGAATGCAAGCGCATTAGACCAGCACGTTTCCCGGGCCATCAAAATAAAATACCGGATTACAACATTCCCGCCTTGTTTTAAAAAAAAAAGACTATAGGATAAAACTTTCTTCATTTTCAGCGAAATTAGATTCTTTAGTAAAAATAGGCAGCAGCTCCATAGGTACTTCACAATATTTTTTTTATGGAAATGGAGGACAATCCAGCGTACGGGCCACCTGGATTTAAGTGATCACCGCTGCCCACATTCTCTTGCAACGCCAGAGGAATCACAGAAGCGTCGTATAATGTCGTATCGTCCCGGAAACACCGCACAATTTTGTATCTAAATAGGCGATACTAAAGAATGCAGTAGGTACTAAAAAAACATGCATGTTCCAGCTTGGGTTTAAAAGTATTAAGTGGGTCTCGAAGGGGCCTTGTAATATTACCGGGCCATTGCAGAGAAATGTATGGGAAACACTGCTTTAGACAATTTTTATTTTTGCTAATTGTTTATGGATAGGATGTCCTACCAGGATGTCATAGATAGATAAATACCAGATATAAAAACACTATCTACTGACCTGCAACCTGTCAAAATCTCTGTTTCACTTGACTTTAAATCTGACATGCTGTGCTGAAAGTGGACTCGCTATATATAAATTTTGAACTGCTTATCGATATTATACCTACTTGGTGGTAGATTAAAACGATATTTTAATTTTAAGAAATGATATTACGGTGACGTCAACTATTTTTTTTTTGTTTTATTTATTAAGGTTAACAAACAGTGAAACATTAGATCTTACTAACTAAAGTACATTATAAGGTAATACTAAATGTGCCACCAGCAACGTTAACCACATATTAAAAAAAATTGAGAAAGGTAAACATTAGGTTAAAATTTTATAGATACAAAAAAAAGAGTGAAAATCGTATAACAAACTATAAGTAAATTGTAAACAATATATACCTAAGGTACATATTTGTTATGATTTCAATGCTTGTACTATTTGATTTTTAAACATTCCAACTGACGTGCACAAAATATCCATAGTGTTACAAATATTAAAACCATAAGTCTACTTTACTTTAATTCCATAGACAATGTTTGTTCTCTCTAATCTGCCTCCTGACAACTTAACCTCCTCTTTGTTCAGTAAGTTGTCAATCGGTTACTATTCACTTACTAACGTCTATAACACAAACGATCAGCAAGCCAGTCGATCTACAACAGTCGCCTGGTATAGTTGCTTTCTAATACTATAAGAAATAAAGTGAAGTAACATGAGAAGTAATTGTAAATTCTAATAAAGCGCTTATTGTGAAGACGAATAAGCTTTGCCTGCGTTTGTACGACGTATAATGTGGTGGCAAAAAGTTGATGAGCTCTACGACAGCTGTTAGAACTTTGTACATAATCTTATTTGTAAGTGCGATACAATCCTATTCTATGTAAGAACTAGTCGAAAACCCAGTTTATTGTGTAATAATGGACAGACAGACAAAAGTTTCAAAGAACATAGAGTTATTGGTGTCAGTTTCAAAACGTTTATTTAGAACCAAATTTCACAAATTAAAATTAAATTACATAGTACAGGAGCTACAGATTTGTACAGAAGTAGTGGCTAACCCACCAAACGTTGTATTGCCATATTATAAAGTAAAAAAAAAAATTGAATGTTAAAAATTTTTGGGGTATAAAAAAACAAGCAACCGATACTGTATATTACTACAATCTTTATATTCGATTGCCATCTTGCAACCCTATAGCGGATTTGTGGATGGATCAGAATAATACAAAAATCGCGATACAAAAATAGTTGTAGTTCGTAGAAGGGCGAAAACTTGAAGTTGTGTGTATTTTTTAATGCTACGGCATAATCATAATTAAATAAAAAATGTCAAAAAAATCAAAATAAATTTAGTGGCCACCCACCCATATCATTTAGGGGTATGAAAAATAGATGGTAGCCGATTCTCAGACCTACTGAATATGCACTCAAAATTTCATGAGATCGGTCAAGCCGTTTCGAAGGAGTTTAACTACAAACACCGCGACATGAGAATTTTATATATTAGATAGATATCTACAATATCATTGATTCGGAATGACATACTTAATTTACATTTATCCGATTTGAAGAAGAGGGTCGTCGATTTTATTTATTATTTTCATTATCTAGTAGGTATATGTAATGCATACTATATACCTACCTATAATCCTTTACGTCTTTACACTGAAAGATAAGTAACAAAAAAGAAAGGGAGCGTGACTAAAGAAGGGTATGCAATAGAATAGAAATCAGAGATTTTTTTAATTATTTTCTGTCTGTATGTTTGTTTTTTGTCAGGTACCGCACATATCAGACTCCTTTGAACAGGATGCCGGCTAGATTATATGTATCACAGCGGCGCCTATTTCTGCCGTAAAGCAGCAATGTATAAACATTACTGTGTTTCGGTCTGATGGGCGCGTAGCTAGTGAAATTACTGGGCAAACGAGACATAACATCATATGTCTCAAGGAGATGTGCGCAATTGTAGTGCCGCTCAGAATTTTTGGGTTTTTCAATCATCTTGAGCGGCACTTCATTGTAATGGGCATGGCGTATCAATTACCATCAGATGAAAGTCCTGCTCGTCTCGTCACTTAAAAAAAAGATATCAAATCTATCTAACATATTTTCATATAGTGTTCACAAATAGAGTGAGTATAATTGCAAACAGAAACTATAATTTGATTAGACTATTTTAGCGTATATAGTTATAATTTTAATTTAATGAAAAATTTAAATCTGTAAACAACATCTTAAATGCAGTCAAAATTGCTCATCAGACGTTTTCCACGCAGGCAGTCATCGACAAAAACTAGTTCTAACAATTATAAGCTCTGTGCTAGGGACGGATTACATATTTAATATTAATGAATTGAAAGCTCACTGAATGATTACACCTTCCAATAAGTGTTGCTACTAAGGATCAAGGCCTAGAAAGTTATGAAATGGCAGATTTAAGAAAAGACAATAATTTACTTTTCTTTGAAATTGGGCCCTTGGGCAAGCTTGCGTATCTTTTGCCGTATATTCTCACATATTCATAATGGTCCGCTAACTTTAAACAGCCGCTAAGGAGTGTTTTTTCTCATCCTGACTTAGGTCAAAAGAAGAAGACAGAGTGAGAATTAGCAATGCTTTAAGTTAGCAGACTATTATGAATAAGGGGGTCATAGTTTACCAAATATTTGGTCAAAAAATGGCAGATGCTCGTATTGATGTTATTATTTGCGCTAATTTTATGCATTGTATCCATTGGACGCAATATATAATCGGCAGATACCTATCATAGCTTCTTCTCTGGAAAGTGGGAATGAAATTTACGTTTATTGAGCTACAAAATAAGCTAACCCATTGGTCGACAACATGTGGCTCTTTGGCTCCTCAAGTGCGGCTCTGGCGCTTAGTAGCTTAGAAATATTTTCCAATAGTCTACAGAGAGTTAAACGTAATCTTCGGAAACTTTACAATAAATAAAAAACACTCGGTATTTATAGAAATAAATAAATAAATATCTTTTTCCTTTTATATGTAATAATTAAACTTATGTAACTTAAAGTCTATAATCAACCTTAAATTGTTATTAAATTATATTGGTAATTAGTTAATAGTTAGTAATAATAAGTATGTAATAATTAATAATAGTCACAGCACCAACTGTGAATGTTGTGTACCTACGTCTGTTATTGGTACTCGCATCAGTAATGTAGTTTCCTAGAAAGTGTTATATGTAATTGTTATATGTGTGTACTGTTGATGTATCTTTTAGAATAAATAAATACAATTGCTGGATTCAAAAAACAAGGAGATATGGCGCTTAAATTCGAACGTCTTTATGTTGAATTGGAAATATTGAAGACGAAAAAAAGTGTTCTTAGTTCACAACACAAGTGTTCTGCTTTGAATGACTTGGAGAAGGATGACATGATCATATTCAAAGCATAACAAACATAGCAAACATTGGAATAGTATTACTGACTCTTAATATCAGCTGAAACTTTTTTGCTGTTCTTTCCCGTTTCGGTTCTACGTATATGCGAACAATCTTTTTCAAGCATGAACATTATCGAAAGTTAACTGAGAAGTGAGAACTGAGATTACAAAGTTATAGGTATAGTGGGGCATAGCTACGAATGCCTACACAGAGATAAATATACGCGCGCATGTGGCTATCTTCAATGTGTAGAAAATTATAAGTATTTGGGATTGCATATCGATTGTAACTTCAATTTCAAGACACATGTGACAGCGGTATGCAATAAACTACGATCGGTTCTAAGGACGTTTTATCATCTCGAGCCCGTGCTGAGCAAACATACAAAACTGGTAGTATTTTATGCACTAGCTGATTCAGTCTTAAGCTATGGTCTAAATATTTACGGCAAAACGTTTAAGACTGACTTTAACAATATTAAAAAAAACAATTTAGACTATTAAAACTAATAATTGGAAGCAAGGAAAAGGAAAAATACGCAAAAAATTATGACAATATATTTAAAGACTTAAAAATACTGCCAGTAAGTAACAAAGTAAACTATTTAATAACAAAAGAAAATTATTACTCAAATAGATTTAAAAACCCTGTTAATCTGAGGGACAATTTGAGAAAAAATATCAGGAATATATATATAATACCAAAAATATGTAACTACTACGGGGAAAGATTAAGGGAATATGTTGTGCCTAAAATTTCTTATAGTATAGAATGGTTAAGAGAGGATAGAAAAGACTGTAAAGAAGTAATTAAGAAAAAATTAAAAGAGCACTTTTTTAACGTCTCCACATAAGCCTTAATATTTAAAGAAGTATAGTTTAGTTATATGTATACAGGTAAGATTTTAATATGTTTTTAGGAATATTATGAATTGATAACTAAGTAATGATATGTGTGTGATGTTATATTATGTGTATTAGTAATAGTGTATATAACGAACAAATTAGGTATAATTGATTATAGATGCACAATAGTATAATATAGTCTAAGAGTGTAAACTCGCCAACAAACTGTTGCAACAGTTTGGCGAGATGTAAAATTTAATTACCAACTGTGCATATAATTAAATAAATTTAAAAAAAATCGTCTTATTGATGAGAACTTGAAATCAATCAATAAAAACAACAACATACAAAACTGACTTTCTCATACTATCCAAGTAGATGCAAGCACATTTACTTTTATTTAGTGTACTACTTGTTTAGTGACATAAAAAATTACCCAACAACAATGTTTTTTTAAATTGTTGTACTGTGAGGCCAAGAGCCAACTATGAGGCTCTTTGGCTAATAAGTTTGCCGACCACTTAGCTAACCACATGAAACTCACATGTCAAATCCAGGAATTAATAAACTATTTTGGGCAGGAGTCCCCTTTTTCAAAACGTCATACATACATCAGATCCACATAGCCAAATTACTAAATGCTTTACTTGCAGAGTTTTTCATTTTGCACGATTTTGTGCGCGCTTATCGATTGTCGAGTTTTTGATAGTTCCTACTAAAATATTAAAACATCGACTTTATAACAATTAAAAGTTAGTACACGTATAAGGAAGTATGAGTTGTGTTAACTTATACTTTAATTAATAGGGGTCGGTTTTTAGACATCGTAGACCCCTTAAATCATTTTTTCGACCCACTGGTAGATAGTAGTCCCTAAATTCTGAACGATAGCATAACGAAATATAACATCTCAAATACGATTTCAAATTTTAGTACCAACTTAATATTAAAAATATACTAATATTTATTTAATGAAAATAGGGGACGAGACGAGCAGGACGTTCAACTAATGGTAATTGATACGCCCTGCCCATTACAATGCAATGTCGCTCAGGATACTTGAAAAACCTCAAAAATTCTAAGCGGCACTACAATTGCGCTCATCACCTTGAGACATAAGATGTTAAGTTTCATTTGCCCAGTAATTTCACTAGCTACGGCGCCCTTCAGACCGAAACACAATAATGTTTACACATTATTGTTTCACAGCAGAAATAGGCGCCGTTGTGGTACCCATAATTAATAATAATAATCATAGTTTTATGTTTATATAAAGTAACTTACCAATTCGTAAATCGTGTATTAAATTACTTCATTTACATTTGAACACAAAAACAAAACCCACAATTTATAATCCAAGTAAAAAGCATCACTTCACAAACTCTGTATTTATTTTCAGCGAAATATTTAACACACACACAAAGGCCGAATAATATAGAATAAACAACTAAGTGACCGGTCTCTGGTTCAACTGAAGTGATCATATCTATTCACTATTAGAATAATAATCATTATCAATTGATAACGTGTTTGTTTATCACCAATTAAAGGAGATTACTTGACGTGATTTTGCATTCGCTGGAAGTCCTTTTGAAATGCCTTATCGATGTTTTTGTTTAAAATTCAAGTTTAAAATGGACTTGAGATAAGATTAGCTATATTATGAATAATTATAACGAGTCATTGGATCCGCAATGTCTTGGTATTTATAGCGTCTTCACACTTATACTATCATCATCACCACTTATATTAACAGCACTCATCAGAACCTGCCTCAAGAGGTATCTGAAATTGAAACGTAGGTACCTATTTCAAATTATGTGCAGTACAATAAATAGAGGCAGTACAGAGAGTAGGAAATACCAGTGGGAGTTCCTTTGCACAGGATGCCGGCTAGATTATGGGTACCACAACGGCGCCTATTTCTGCCTTACCTCAATGTGTAAACATTACTGTGTGAGACTTAACATCTTATGTCTCAAGGGGACGAGCGTAATTGTAGAGCCGCTCAGAATTTTTGGGTTTTTCAAGAATCCTGAGCGTCAGTGCATTGTAATGGGCAGGGCGTGTCAATTACCATCAGCTGAACGGCCTGCTCGTCTCGTCCCTTATTTTCATAAATAAAAATAGTAACGTCTTATATTGTCCAAAAATTATGTGGAAATTGGAATTGTATATTTTATGTCTGATTACAAAATTTAATTCTTGATTAGATCGGAAAAGGATAAAAGAATTTATTTAATTTTCCAATGCCAAATTACCTCCTTAAAATATATTCACGTGTTTTTATTCACTCCATAATTTAGAAATCAAAAAAAAAATAATTCAAAATTATTTATTTTAGGGGTTCTGTCCAGTTAATTAGAATAATAATAATGTTTAAATAAAAAACCGTATGAAATACACAATGCTATGTAGTTTATTACATATAAATTGGCTTATAATTAAAACTAGTGCACAAAATATAAATAGTTGCTTAGCAATAATGCAATACTACCCGCAAATAAATATATGTATAATAATTACGGGATGGAATTTGAACTATGGCCGATACTTTTAGCTAAGCTACACAACATAATATACCTATTAAAAAATTATAAAATGCTGCCTGGTATTGTTAAAGCATTATAAACAATGCTATAATTAAATAACAGTTCTTGAAATCAAACAATAAAATAATGAGATTCGAGCGTTGTTCAATGATCACATAAAATTCGAAACAAAACCGAAGACATGAAACTATTGTCCTTTTCAGGGACGTAGCTACATCAATTATTCGGGGCCTCTGGGCCACGGGGCCCCAACGTGCGTAAGGTCCAAGCACACTTCAAAATCACCAATCAAAACTACGCTTCGCAAACTGAGGGCACGGATGCCTTAATAAGACAAGGTTCCTTCCCGTTCCAATTGGGGAGATATAATATTTATTTTATTTAAGTTACTGTTTATAATATATTGGATCCATCTGTTTCTCATCTGGCACTCAGATAGAAAATTTGATTTTTTAGATAACATGTTCTAATGAAAATGTTATCTTAAGTTGTTCACATGTTTTTCGCCCCCAAAAATCCTTCATAGTAAATTTCATCCAAATCGTTAGATCAAAATATACACACAATAAGTACCTACATGAGTTGCTCATTTAAATATATGGGATACATTGAAAAAGTCTGCCAGTGATAAAGTTAACAATTATTTAACTGTTGCGAGCAACGCGACGCAAATACATATTTCTTTTAATATCGCATATAAACAAACATTATTCTATTTTGATATTACCCGCGCGGATAAAGAAGCAATCTAAAATGGCGAATTGTCACGCTATCTCGCACAGCGAGTACAGTCTGCAGAAAAAATAATCACTTTGAATCAGCATTCGCATGCGCTCCATCAGATTCAGTTATATGAATCGAAACAATTATCAGCGTGTTCATAACCGAAACATAAAATTTTAATGTTTGTATAGCTTTTTGAGTACCGTAAGACAGAGAGGTCAGCTTGGGTTTAGGAGTTCTTAACGCGAAAAAACGCGAATGACCATCATTGTTATATCACAAGTCAACTTGCAGAGCAGACATACAAAAATACTAATACTAATAGAATAAAATACTAATAGAAATCATTGCATCAATGTATTATGTGCGTAAAGAAGACCCACTTTAAATAAAGAGGTACTCGCTAATGCTAAAAACGATTTAAATATCAAAGGGAGCAACAACATATCTGAGATTGATTCTAAAAGAAAAATTAGGGTCAAGTCCAAAAATGCCTCCAAAACAGATTTCTTCTAATATAAAGACACAACATCAAGACGTTAAGAGCACGTTATGACATTGAGAGACGCCGAATGCGAGCTAATAATACACTCGGAGTAGACAAAAAGCCCGTAGTGTTTATGACCGAATCATAGATCCATGCAAACTATACGGTCATCGAGTCAAAAGTCCAAAAGCGAGTCCCGAACAAAGATGGGTGATGGCTGCTCCATGCTGGTAAAAAGGCTCCATCGTTGGTGCAGGCTTACTCTTCAAAGCAAAATTAAACGCGAAAGACTACTCACGATGAGATGGACGGCGCTAATTACTTGAAATATTTAAGAGAAAAACGACAACTCCATTTCGGTCATAGATATCACATCGTACCAGAGCGTGCAACATGATAATCTTCCCACTGCTACACGCAAAGACAGCCTACAAACACCTGTGACTTCAACCGTATTCAGTACATCTTCTGATAAAACATTGTGTAGCTGTCAAAAATGTGTACCAGTATGAGAGCAAAACAGAGGGACTCAGGCAGCGATGGCCTCGATAACGCCCGATGATTGGAAGAAGCAAGTTAATCATATCAAAAAAGTCGAGCAATAATACTAGCCACGCTATGTGACTCACGAAAATCAAATAGAGTACTTTGTAATTTAAGGGAGTTCTGACAGTGTTGACCACGATGACAGTGAATCTAGCTGCAGCAAAGATGAGGAAAATGTCGATATGGCCCTAGCCTGAAGATGACATATGCATAGGGACAAATGATTGTGGTAAGGGCGAACTTTTTTATTGTATCGGTCACATTTTATGGTACCTAATATTTTTTAATGTCTTATCTAATTTATTCCACTCTCCTGTAGGGAAAGACATTTTCTCCCAAGAATTTTTTTTAAGATCAAGGGACAATGTTTATTTTTAATTTAAACTTATCTATGTATTTGCTTAAAATAAACAATTGCTATCAGCACTTGGTCTATACATTTCCTAAAACATATTCCTAACCAGTGAAAGGTGTATAATATTTATAACATTCACTTGACCTTTTTGCTGACGCTACTATAAGTACCGGCCGCCATTAAATTTTATTTCTTTATCCGCGCAGCTTATATACCTACGACACACGATTCACAATCTTCTTATGCTTGAATTAGTTTAAATTTAACTACTACAGCTACATTGAACGAATACACACACTGACGCACATAAATAAATAAAAGAAATAATTATGTATTAAAACATTGACATAAATGCAGATGGAATCATTAATCTCACTCTATACAAGTAATTCAATAATACTTTTATTAAAATCAGCGAATAATCAATATAAAAAATTATCTTTAGAGAAATAGATATAGGAATCTAATATTCTCCACGCGAGATATTGTGAAATAAAATGACAAACAAAAGCACAAAGAATATGTTCCATTCTTAAACTAATTTTGGGGTTCATTCATATTCTGGCTCATACTGTAATCTTGAGTTTTACAAAAGTCGATAGGATCGTTCATACTAGCATAGTTGGCCAAATTGACTTGGCCCATGCTTTCTGCCATACTTGCACTTGTATATGGGTGGGTCGATGGTGGCAACAACTGTTTATCATCTTCCGTGTGCTTTCTCATTTGACTATAATCAGACGCGAAATCTGGCAGAGTGGTTTTTTTCGTAAGCTCGAGCATTTGACTTAAATACGAATCGGCACTCGTTCTTGACATATTGTAGTCCACTGGCGCAGTGTCAGAACTCATCGATTTTGCCGTGACTTTTGACGATGAACTATCACTTTGCTTTTTATGATCCAATAAAGTATTACTATCTTTTCCTTTACTCACAGAACCAAAGTCAGGGGGTAAGTAAAGATCTTTATTGCCTTTCAATAAGTCGTGAGGGGATTTCATAAGGGGATTTTGATCAAGCCCCACTTTGGAAGATATAGGACTGCTACTTGAGAGTGGTTTGAGCAAAGATTCTTGCATTTTTAATAAAGATGGCGACAAAAACATATTATTCGCAGCTAAGGTGGATTTAGACATTGGATCAGGTATTCCTAAAATACCGGCGCTCGAATATTTACTGGCAGATAATAAAGCATTTGCAATGTCAGCAGAACTCATCATTAAATTAGAAGCAACACTAGCTGGAATAGGAGTAGCCGATGGTGTACAACTTGTTGAAGTGCTTGTGGATGTCTTTTCATAACCCATGCCACTTGAGATATTTTGTAATGATGCCGCGTATGACGGAAGATCTGGCAATTTACTGCTTGATAGACCTGATGACAATCCTGGCGTTAAACTTGTCAACATGCTATTCGCTGCAGCTAAACTGTCCAAGCTACTGCTGCCTAGAGACATCGGTATATTTGATGAGCCTAATCCAAGCGCCATATTCGTCAACATGTCTAAGCCGGTATGATATGTTGGAGGTAGAGGAGTTGATGACTTTGATGGTTTAGAAGCTGTTGGAATAGGAATATTCAGTGGCGATTCAAATTTATGTGGCGAGCCAATACCTGAGGATACATTAATTGGCGGTACACCTGCGGGCCGGCTGACCATTTGTTGCAGAGTACTAACAGAAGGAAAATTGGGTACCGAAGTTGACTGACTGGATTTGGATACGGGAATAGCCTGTGGCACAGCCAACAGAGCATCCAGATCCATTTTTTCATCACTTTCAGAGGAACATCCTAATTCATCTCTTATAAATTGCCACAATAATCCATCACTTTGCTCACGTGGAAATTTAGGTGTTAGTGTAGATTTCAGCTTATCCAAGTAGGTTATATCAGACTTGAACATTTCCTTGAAATTTACCGAAGTCTCATCAGCATAAGTGGCATAGTATTTTATGCTTTTCTTTATGACTTCCATTGCATGAGTTGATAGGTGGCTATCATGTACCACATTATGTTGTAACAACAAGGGTCTAGGATATTCCGTTGGTCTCTGCTCTGAAGGTGGCACTACCCAGAAGAATGTTAAAGATGATTCCATCACTGGACTTTCTGGGTTGTATGGAGCTAGAAAATCAAGAAAATGTGTTAGATAGTTGCGGGATTCTACAAATACTTTAACTGACAAATCTAACAAACATAACTTACAACAAATAACACCAATGCATGGCGTATAGGACATTTCTGATGGTCCTCTCATTTTAATCTGGTAGTTTAATTGACTATCACAATCCCTCAAACTTGGCATAGCTGGATTCATTGGATGAGAATGATACCATCCTAATAGTGTGAGGCCAAGTTTCTCAATCGATGTCTGAATTTCGTATTCCACCAAAACGCGTGGCCTCTTGTCATGTTTACTAATCAAACAGGGAAAAGTGTGAGTTATTACCATATCTGTAATATAATGTAATGTATGTTTAATGTAGGAAATATTTATTTATTTATTTATTAGGTTTGTTGTACAATCACTTACAATAATTCACACAAATATAAAAAGTAGAACTAAAATCTAAGAACTAAATGTAGTTATTACTTACAATTAAACACACCATGCACAGAAATAATTAATTTTAGGTATTATATATAGAATAAGTTAAGAATTAAACAGTCCTTTTTTAATTATTAAATGAGTAGGCTACATAGTTATACACTGTTACATTACATTATACAGATTAGCAATATCGGTGCAAATGGTCTTGCGGAATTTGGCTAAGGAATCAGCAAATGTGTCAATATCAGCTACCCTTTAAAAATTTAAAATTTTACATAACTGTGGATCTGGGGAATTGGTACCTAGTAACATTCGACGAAGTGGAGGACAAAGTGGAGTAATAGGCTTACGTTGAATTATTACTGGTACTCCTAGACTAAATTTATTTAGCAATTCGGGGCAGTCGATAAAACCGTTCAATAGTTTATGAGTAAACAGAAGATTCAGAAGTTCTCCACGTTCATCCAATGTGGTCATTTTAAAGAAGGCCAGCCTTTCTTTGTAAGAAGAAATTTTCTTGGCTTTACCGGCACTAAAAGCCACATGCCACAGAAATCGTTTCTGAATTCGTTCTAGTCTTAGGCATATCCTAAGACTAGATAGTGACGTAGCATAGTGAGGACGCCAGACAACTGAACCATACTCCAAGATAACCTCTAAACTGACATAAAGGGGTTTCATTATTTTTAAACTTCTAAAAAATTTTGTGTTACGTATAATAAACCCGAGCATTTTAGCAGCACGTTTTACTACGTTTTCTAAATGGTGAAGAAAAGTCATTTTCTTATCGAAAGTCACACCAAGATCCTTAATAACTTCCAAAGTCTCTAAAGTATGTTCTTTAATTATGGTATTTGTACGTAGCATAGCTCGATTTTCGAGTAAATTTTACTTGGTAACATTTTTCCTTATTTAAGTTTACACCATTAATTTCACACCATTGCATAAGTCATTCTAAGTCGTCCTGAAGAAGCCTACAATCACTCAGGGAATCAATAGTCTTTGCAAATTTCAAGTCAAAAGCATATATGTACAGAGAAGATGCCAAAAAACCGATTGAATATATCATTAATTAAAATATTAAACAATATGGGACCTAAATGTGAGCCCTGAGGAACGCCAGATGTAATTTGACATACATTAGATTGAGAACCATTAACAACACCAAAAGAACGAGCGGGCCTGTAAATATGATTTCAACCAAGTAAGAAGAGAGCGAGTAAATCCGTAATATGCTCGTAATTAATATAAGAGAATATCATGTGTCAAAGTCAAAGTTATTTATTTGCCAGAAACATTCACAAGTAAAGCTGTTACAAATGCAAATATTTTTGTGGTTTCACTTCACCAGATAATAAACCTAACACAATCAATGATTACTGCTACATTTAATTTGATCAACGTAAAGCCTACTAAAAGACCCTACAATATACAATTAGAATGATAAATGAAATGCTTAGAGATAATGTAGTAAAGATAATCACAACAAAATATAATATTATTAGTAAAAATAGTATTGGTGCCAGTTACCACTTTGTTTAATAATATTCGTTTATTGAGTTAAAACAATATTTTTAATAGTGCTAATAATTTAAATCTATTTTACACTGTCTTCTCTCTTATTTCTTTTGTTAATTTATTAAATTGTGTGGGACAGTATTAAACGCCTTTCTAAAATCGGAATAATGTAATATATTATATTACACCCACTCCCATACTTTTATCTATTGCATTGATTATAGTTTCAGTAGAAGATACCAGATTTGAGTATGTAGATCTCGAACAGGAAAATCCATGGTCGGAGGAAAGATAATCCTTCATATGGTTCTGAATGAAAGGATAAACAGCGCATTCAAAAACCTCAGCCAAGTATAATCAAAACAAGTTGTTCCGAAGAGCTGTTCAACCTTTCGTTCAACCATTCCTGCCGCCGAATTTCACCTTCGCACGACACGCCACAAGTTACGATATCATCCCCACCATCAGGATGTGTGGCGGTCCTCCACAGTGCGGTTTTCAAGGAGCTTTCTTCCTCGTACCACGAAGCTGTGGAATGAGCTTCCTTGTGCGGTGTTTCCGGGACGATACGACATGGGTACCTTCAAGAAAAGCTCGTACACCTTCCTTAAAGGCCGGCAACGCTCTTGTGATTCCTCTGGTGTTGCAGGAGAGTGTGGGCGGCGGTGATCACTTAACACCAGGTGACCCGTACGCTCGTTTGTCCTCCTATTCCATAAAAAAAAAAAATATTAAGGTTTATTGATAACTGAAAAGAAATCATAGCGATAGTGCATGGGGAAGTGTGTGTAGAATCTAAATAAGCATAGAACTAACATAGAAAAAGTGTCAACTTTGTTTGGACCAAAAACAATGCAGTAAATGCTCTATCAAATATAATGTGTACACTGTGTTAAAAAAAAGCCTGTACGATAAGTGACACGAATATGAAATATTATGTGGAGATACCTCTAAAAAAAATAAAAAATCAAAACCCCTTAGATAAAATGCTACAGTAAAAAGAACATTTCATATTAAATGGTTTCAAAATCTTAAGAGCCCCTCACTTATTTATTATACCAGTAAACTAAGGTCATCGCCCTGAACTCGGTCCAATGGCGTAGAGCTAAAATCAGCTGAGCGGACGGCCGGCGTGTCAAACTAAGTTTGTACGATATAAAAACCAATATTATATTATTTTACAATTTTCATACATTTTAATTTTACTAACATTACTGTAATCTATACTAATATTATAAAGCTGCAGTGTTTGTTTGTTTGTTTGAACGCGCTAATCTCTGGTACTACTGGTCCGATTTGAATGATTCTTTCAGTGTTGGGTAGTCCATTTATCGAGGAAGGCTATAGGCTTTTTTTTTTCAAAATTTAGGGATCCGTAAAAAAATTGCTTATTTTGTAACACAAGGTGTAAAATCGAAAACCTATTTTTGCGTGCGCTGCAAAAACTATTGACAATAGAACAAAATGATGTACAGGCTATAATATAGGCAATATTTTATTACTTATAAAACTATCGCGTGAATTATACTTTATATGGCAAAACAACGTTTGCCGGGTCAGCTAGTTATGTATAAAACTACTTACTGTGAGTGTTCAAGTCCCAAGTGCCGGCAAGATATCCGTACACTTCTTCTTTTTTCAGATGGCAATGAATATCAAGAACAAGGCTGGAGTTAGAAGTAACTGATACTAAAAACGGTTGTACTTTCCCAGCTGATGAAAATGATACAGCTTCAATCAACATATTTGCGTCACTAAAACATTTAATTATGAATACAGTTTGAACTAGATTTTTATTATATAACTTTTGCATAAAATATGGTGTTGAGTTAATGCACTTTCTATACGCGCCTCTGGGGTTCCGTCCGAGCGCTCTTACCAAATTGTGCCAACCGTCCAGAGTGACGCATCGACCGTAAATCTTGGTCTGTCTTGTTCAACTCTCAGCTTGTGGCATCACTCGGACGGTTAGCTCAGTTGGTAAGAGCGCTCGGATAGGAGCCGAGAAGCGCGGGTTCGAGACTGCCACTGTCCAAAAATTTCGTCTGTTGTTATTATTTAACCTGTTACTCGTTCATTCAATGTCACTGAACTATATTTTGTTAGCAAAATGTCATTCCCACTATTTGTACTTTCATTAATGTAAGTTCGAGAAAATTTTAGTGTTGTTGAATATAATATATGCATAGAACTGTAGTACTGCTCAATAATTTAGCTCATCACATCATCAGACTTGAGGAGTATTACTCTTAGGTGATAATTCCACCTTCGCACGACACGCCACAAGTTAGGATATCATCCCCACCATCTGGATGTGTGGCGGTCCCCCACAGTGCGGTTTTCAAGGAGCTTTCTTCCATGTACTACAAAGCTGTGGAATGAGCTTCCTTGTGCGGTGTTTCCGGGACGATACGACATACCGTCCCGGTACCATCAAAAAAAGCGCGTACACCTTCCTTAAAGGCCGGCAACGCTCCTGTGATTCCTCCGGTGTTGCAAGAGATTGTGGGCGGCGGTGATCACTTAACAACAGGTGACCCGTACGCTCGTTTGTCCTCCTATTCCATAAAAAAAAAGCCAAAAAACGTAGTGTTGTTTAAAGGATTACTTTACACATATAAGTATACAATATGGCTACACAATAAAAATAGAATTACATACTGCTGCATCATTCTGTTTGGCACTGTATTATGTTTCATCACAACTCTCTGTGGTGGAGGTTCAGGAGGGCCTTCGACTTCCATCTCAGTTTCCTCTACAAAAAAAAAATACAAACATACGTTATAATAAAAATTATTGAATTTGGCGTTACTATGCTTTGATCTATAAATTAAACAAATGTTGTCTTCAAATTCTGGCATGAGACACAGAATTTGGCGAGTCAACATCTCCTGAGGATGCCTCGTGTAGAAGCAAAACACGTGTCGAATTATTTAAAGACAAAACTGAGCGGAATTTACACTCAGTAAAAATCACGACATTTGGCTATATATAATAATCATAATTTTAATCAATTTAATAATAGATAATTCATAGTTTTTCAATCCCATAATAATTAATAATTATTATGCACAAACTATATAGTCTTGAGTGCTCAATGCTCAAATTTAATTAGGCGTAAGAAAGTGAATACAATGAGCAATAGAAAATATTTTTCAAAATCAATCATTTGTTAGTAATTTGTTATGTTTTTAAAGTGATAACCCTCACTTCTAGGATTAATACACAAATAAAATTTGAAAAACAAGATTTTATGAACGATGCGGGACTCAAACCCACGACCTCCGGTGTTCCGTGCCGGTGCTCTAACCAACTGAGCTAACCGTTCGAGTGACGTATCGTTACAAAATCTTGTATGCTTTGTTCAACTCTCGGGTTGTGGCTTCATCTACAGGATCTACTTTACAGTTGATAACTTTAAAAACATAACATATGGTTTAGATTTACAAGAGCGACATCTCAAGCCAATTTCCTAATATGCAAATATTGGGGTCGAGCAGGTTATTAACTGTAAATTAGATCTTGTAGATTAAGCCACAACCTGAGAGTTGAACAAAGCATACAAGATTTTGTAACGATACGTCACTCGAACGGTTAGCTCAGTTGGTCAGAGCACCGGCACGGAACGCCGGAGGATGTGGGTTCGTGTATCGCATCGTTCATAAAATTTTGTTTTTCAAATTTTATTTCCGCATTTGTTAGTATTATTTTCTCTTGAAGCCAATAATAAATACTTATTATATTATGATACAAATTTAGTATAGGGTACAAGTGAAAGTAATTGTGACAATTATTCTCAAACACTCATGAATTTCTAGCACACAATATTAATTAATTCTCAAGAAAATTTCTCCCACGTAACTTTGGATTGAAGTACTCCGATACTTTTCCTAGGATGATGTGACAAAGTACGCCAAAATTCCCTCAAAGACCAACAACACTTGGGAAAGCCCTGGTGTTGCAAGAGCTAGTATTGGTCTGACTAATATTACAGCCAACAACATTTCACTCAAAATCAAGTGTGTATGTTTTTCTTATATTGGACGGATACGCCCTGGATTCTTGGAAAACCAAAAAATTTTGAGTGGCACTACAATTGCGCTCGTCACCTTGAGACGTAAGATGTTAAGTCTCATTTGCCCAGTAATTTCACTAGCTACGACGCCCTTCAGACCGAAACACAGCAATGTTTACACATTACTGCTCCACAGCAGAAATAGGCGCCGTTGTGGTACCCATAATCTAGCCGGCATCCTGCGTAAAGGAGCTTACTACTGGTAAAGGTAAATGCGAAAAAAGGTATGTGCGGGCAATTCGCCTAGTGCTACACGAAGTACGACAGTCCTAAACGAGGGTATCATTGATTTAATTGCAATCAAAAAGAAAATTACCATCTGTGTGCATATTTTCCCGCTGCAGTTGTTTTTTCGCCAGATATGTTGCTTTTATAGTGTCAAGTTTTTTTCCTCTATACTTCACGGACGCCCAGCCGCAACCCGATCTTTTATCTGGATTTATAATTCTTTTGCAGTGTATGGCCCATGCTGATGGCGATGAAAATATCGTCTCTGTTTCATGTGATTTTATCTTGCCATCTGCTTGCAAATCACCAACGAACTTTTGACCCTAAAATAATTAAAAAAAACTGCATTGGTTCTCATTTCTAAAGATCAACTGTTTTATGGAAAGGTGCTTTGGTATGCATTTAAAAAAACTATTATTGTTTTTTCAATCAGAATAATTATAATGACAGTCGTGTCACTTTACGCTTTAGGTACAAAAACGATCACGGGGAATCCTCGAGACAGATATCTACCTATGTACCTCGTAGGTCAATCACTCAACGCAACTCTGGTGTCGGTTTTTTTTTCATCATAGGTACATATTTTTCTTTCTTTGTTTTATTTGATCGGAGTAAAAATTTTTAACAAAAAAGCAACCGACTTCAAAATCACTATTCCAAAACAATATATATAATGTGCACTAAAAAGTATAAAAATAATTGCGTATATTTATACAATCTAATTAATTAATCTAATTCTAGTTACGATTATTGTTATTTTTGGAATCGATGTCCTTCCGCCGCAAAAAGCTCTCGTCTCACGACTCAAGTACGTATACGAATGTATAGCAAATTTAAGACTTTTATAGTTTTCTCATGGATGCCACTGTCAGATCTGGACCAAATTACAATGGGACCACACGGGAAGCACCAACTTTCAAATAAAAAAAGAATTATCAAAATCGGTTCACCCAGTCGAAAGTGTTGAGGTAACAAACATTAAAAAAAAATACCGACGAATTGAGAACCTCTTCCTTTTTTGAAGTCGGTTAAAAAGTACCTACTCTCAAACACGAAAAATCATAAAAAAGTTTTAGATAAACAAAACAAGCGTATACACATTACACCTTAAAACAAATTTATATATTTATATGATGCTTTACTTATTCATAAAAAGATGACAAGAGAAGGACCTATGATCAGCTGATCAAGATCGCCGGTATTCGTTGGATGAGGGCAGCGCAGGACTGATCATCGTGGAGAACATTGTAGAAGGCTTTGTCGAGTATTGGACGTGTTCCGGCTGATATGATGATGGTGATGATTATTAAAATGATATAATGGAATTAAAAATCTTTGCTAGGTATGGGGTTCAACATCCAAGCTCTACGTACGCTACGAAAATGGAATTAATTCGAAAACATTTTAGAGCGGTAAATTTTTATGATTTTAAAAGTTCTGTGTGTCCGCAAGACCGTGCCGCTCGTCTTCAAAATGCTTTTGGGAGAGAAGCACCTTGCTTGAGTACCGTGAGGTTTGTTGAATTTGAAAGAGGTCGGGTTTCTTTACATAACGAATTTCGTTAAGGGCGGCCTTCAACTGCCGTCAACGAAAATAATGTGGCTACTGTAAAAGTGGATTAGCTGTGAGACAATTCGAGGACTGTTGGGAATTGGTATGAGCTAAATTCAGTAAAGTTTATACGAAAAATTTAAACTTCGGAAACTTTTTTGTCGTTGGATCCCTCATGAACTGACAGCGGAGCAGAAGCGGACTCGCGTGGAATGGTGCCCACAGATGCTAATGAAGTACGACCACAGGCATTCTAATGCTTATGACATTGTCACAGGAGACGAAACGTGGATTTATTGTTTTGAACCCGAAAAAAACAACAATCTTGTGAATGTGTTTGAATAACAGGCTAACAAAAGTCAGGCAGGCGAGAAACGTTGGTAAAAAAAATGATCGCATTTTTTTCTCAGCTTCGGGTCCCATCTGCACGATTCTACGTGAAGATCAAAAGAGTGTTAATGTCGGTATTCTACCATTTGTTGTACCCAGGGTATTAAATAAAATCGCGAAATACGACCGAAAAAAGTCGCGTTATCCTACATCATGAAAACGCTTCTTCACACACTTCACCAACAAAACTAAGTCATTTATAGCTTCCGAAAAAGTACAACTCGTCAGCCAACCTGTTCCCCAAAATCAAAGATTTGATGAAAGGTTTCACTTTTACCAATTCCGAAGAGGCAGTGATAGAGTTCAATCAGCATGTTGAAAACATGCCATCAGATCTGTGGTCCTCCTGTTTTAAAAAATGGTTCGATCACATGAAAAAATATTTAAAATGTAAAAGAGAGTATTTTGAAAAGCAATAAACATTATATTTTGTTTAAAACATGTTGTTTTACTAAGTTACGCAAAACTTTTAGTGTGACCTACATATTGCAAATACACAATTTTATTTCATCAATCCACAAAAAATTCAGAGGGCCAAAAGACACATATAAAAAACCAATGGAATTATACCTTTATATATTTTGATTATCTGATTAGTAAATTTGACAATGTTGGTTCTTCACCTAAAGCTGTTGGGTGTATGGAATAACAAGGACAATAACTCCTTGGAAAAGAGTAAAGAAATAACATCCACCTTTAAGATCCTACCGCTCAATTGTGCAGATATTGATTTTTTTTTAATTTTAAATGAATGTTGAAGGAGTATGCAACATACTGGTGATAGGTTGTACCTCTAATTATTTTTAGTATAATCATATTGCTGATAATAATAGCAACTATATGTTTTATTAATCAATTTTTTGTTAATTTATAGGGAATGATGTCGAGAATAAAAAATACTGGTTGCCATAGTTGCAGCAAAATAATAGCACATATAACTATAGGAACAAAATGCAGACCTGTCAGATGAAATTGAATTAAGAATATACACAAACAGTTCCAAAATCAAATCTGGAACTGAGGCTGGCATCTTCTCACAGGAACTAAACGTACACATACTATACACTTGGGTACACAACTCCATCTTCCATTTTAAGTGTTTAGCCATCAACAGGAAGTTGCAAACACTATACTAAGAAGGAAAGTAAGTACATGGGTATGTCAAAATTTTCTCCGATAGTATGGTGGTACTAACTGGACTGAAAAATAACATATCTTTCAACTCAGTGCTTATATTCAAGCATCATTTATCTCTGGAATGAGTTGCCTCCGACAATGGGGTGACTGAAATTGATAAGAGACAAAGCACTTCGCTGGATAATGATGCAGTAGATGAACTTGCAAGGTAGAACTCAGTGACTACGGTGGCTAGCCCAGTGCCACTTTAGCCACTCCCTTTCAGCAAGATGCGCTCATGGATACATTCTGTGATGGGCAAACATCAAAAGCAGCAGACAGTTAAAAGAAGGGAAACCTGCACTATAGCCCAAACTGACAAGTTGCCTTAACTTAAAGCTGATGAGGCAACTTGTCTACTACTACTAGATATAATATCATGGTGGGCATGTCCTGCCTGTAACACATTTTCACAATTTAATTGTTGAGGAAGGCTGGTTGATGATAAATTGGTACTCACATAATCCTGGAATATGCAGGGGTAGCAAATGGCAAAAACCAAAGTAAATACAAAGTTACTGCCAGAAGTTAGCAAACATCCCAGGAATGTTCTGAACTTGAACTGAAAAGAGCTGGTTGAGTAACCGGAAACTACACAAAAAATGGGTTCCAAGGCTGTAGCATATGGACCGGACCCACTACTAATTGGGTATGGGTAGCCCCATGCCTCAAGCCTAAATTAAAAATGTGGGTGTGCAGAAAAATGGAAGTAGACCACCTAACAGAATTGAGAAAGATTGAAGGATGCTGGCAAACAAAGAATGCAGTTCTGGTGTCATCAAAGAGGTTTGCCAGCAATCCGATTAGAGTAAACAGGGATAGTACTTGCAAAATTGTAGGTGTTGTCACCAGCCACTATCCCTTAAACAAGCATTCTTAACATAGGAGTACATGGGTACCTTCAAGAAAAGCGCGTACACCTTCCTTAAAGGCCGGCAACGCTCTTGTGATTCCTCTGGTGTTGCAGGAGAGTATGGGCGGCGGTGATCACTTAACACCAGGTGACCCGTACGCTCGTTTGTCCTCCTATTCCATAAAAAAAAAAAAAAAAAAAAAAAAAAAAAAAATAGGAGTGACAGATAGCACTTTATGCAGAGGATGCATGAAGGCAGAAAAAACATAACACATGCTTAAAAAGTGCATCAGTGTGGTCTAAGAACAGGCACAAATACTCTGATGTCCACCATCACCTTAATTTGTTTCATTTCAATTTCATTACATTTTTTTTTTATGGGATAGGAGGACAAATGAGCGTACGGGTCACCTGGTGTTAAGTGATCACCGCCGCCCACATTCCCTGGTGGTGAAGGTGTACGCGCTTTTTTTGAAGGTACCCATGTCGTATCGTCCCGGAAACACTGCACAAGGACGCTCATTCCACAGCTTAGTAGTACGAGGAAGAAAGCTACTTGAAAACCGCACTGTGGAGGACCGGACCGCCACGCATCCAGATGGTGGGGATGATATCCTAATTTGTGGCATGTCGTGCGAAGGTGGAATTCGTCGGCAGGTATAAGGTTAAACAGCTCTTCGGAACACTCCCGGTGATAAATGCGGTAGAAGACACACAATGAATCGACGTCTCTACGCAACGCCAAGTGATCCAGCCGTACAGAGCACGCGGTCAAATGGATCGAGCAGATACTGGGCTGCGCCAGACCAGAGATGACAGCAATATTCCATGTGTGGCCGGACTTGCGCTTTGTAGATTGCAAGAATGTGGGCCGGCTTTAAGTATTGCCGTGCTCTATTAATAATGACCCGCAGCTTCTTCGAAGCCAATTTGGCTTTGCCCTCCAGATGGCCACAGAATTAGCAATCGCTCGAGATTTCGAGACCCAGTATTCCGATAGTAGGTGAGGCTTTAAGGGAAGTGCTATCGAAGAGCGGTCATACGGCAAATGTGGTTTTTTTAGTGGTAAACGAGCAAACTTGAGTCGTCTGGGGGTTAAATTGGACAAGGTTTAATTTACCCCATTCCGCAACCTTCTCGAGAGAGGACTCGATAGAAGACACAAGTTTCTCCCGGCACTGGTCGACGATTTCCCGAGAGAGACCTGCATGGCCCGTGTAAACGGCATCACCAGTGCTGTCGTCTGCATAGCAATGTATGTTGGAGGTGTCCAACATATAATTTCAAAGATAACTAACCAATAACAAAGCTAAAATGTGATTAATTATGGAAATAGATGAGTATAAAAGACCCGAAATAAGCAACTACATTATTTATTTAACATTGCATTAGCAATCCCTAATTCACTGAGATTTGAGTGCTGTGGATAGTGCCACAACACTAAAACAATTCCCTTTTACCTTATTCAAAATCTAATGAAAACTTTAAAGTGTATTGTAGAACAAAATATTTTGTCAATTTAGTTTTGCCAATGTTTTATTATCCAATTTTTTTTAACTTAGATGTCATTTACTTACTAAATATTCAATTGTCATTGCAGCTATGCCTGGTTCTAGCATTTTTTCTTCTAACAGCATTTGTAATGTTACACCTCTTCCAGGCAATGATTTGCTGCCATGTTGTGTATCAGACTCCTACAGTTAGATAAAAGAATATGTAAATATTTTAACAGTGAATATTTTCAACAATATACAGGTAACAGTTGCTTTTCTGCATTGTATATTTTAAATGGAAAAGCAATTAATTATACATACTACAACATAACAATTAAATTTTGAAGTTGTACCTCATCAGTAAATTCATCACCACTTCCCACTTCATCTTTTTCTCTTTCTTCAATTGAATGTTCCTTTTCAATTTCATTTTTGCTTTTAGTCTGGCATTCTACAACGGTATCAGCTGTTGGGCTATTATACGTATTATTTCCATTATTGGACATAAGTGCAGCAGCAAGGTGAGATGTTTGCAACTGCAAATCATCCATTATTAATGTTTGATTGTGTTTTTTATGAAGTGAAGCATTTATAGTTTATACTCGATTATGAAAAGATCTAAATAATTTCAAACTTAATCTATACGCTAAAGACTATAGTACTAATGCAAATAAACAAAGAAAATGCTATTCACTAGGTACGTTCTAGTAAATATTAAATAAAGTATTATTAGTTGTTCCTTGTACTGTTT
The DNA here is from genome assembly GCA_949711755.1 of Leptidea juvernica. NCBI lineage: Eukaryota > Metazoa > Arthropoda > Insecta > Lepidoptera > Pieridae > Leptidea > Leptidea juvernica. The sequence continues at coordinate 471,365 of CATIXQ010000031.1, forward strand.
TAAATTGTTTGTGTAATGTGTGTACAATTTTTGTGTACTACCTATGCATTTTTTTATGACCTGGTAGCTGAGACCTTTAGCTCCCTACTGTAATACAAAAAAAATATGTTTTTCTTTATCTCGACTGCCGCCACTTGATCAAAAATTTACGTTTTAGCATTCCACCAGTCCATATACCAATTCGAGGAACATAACATGATACCACCGGTAAATATGGCCCAAAGACGAAATCCACACGGCCTCATACGATGTCTCGCCTTATTTTGATAAAAGGAATTGCTATTTTCCTTTGAAATCATATTAGAATAAAAATCCGTTAAATCCGCTTCATATAAGAACAAAGAAAATTGGAAGTTGGCATACAAAAGTTAACGGAAAAAGTGTGTTGGGACTGCAGTCGTTATCGGCCGCCGACGTGATAGTAAAGTGTGCAGAATTATTGTCTTTTTTTTTCGAAGTTTACCAAATATTGGGTAAGTAACAATATTTGGTAAGTTGCTATTTTTAATATATATCTAGACTATATTTCCAAGACACTTGAATAATTATAATAGTACGATACAAAGTTTTTTGTTGATATATAAGTGCAACTTTAAATAGTTACTTTACTTGAAAAACAATGTATGATAGTTAGCGGTCACTGGTCGCCATCTCACGATTGCGTAACGTAAGTTATCAAGCTTATAGTAATAAATTGGCCTATAGACTTGCATCCCGTGGCGCTAAATAAATAATAAAAACCTTTTAAAAAAATAATCTTGCCTTGACATTTTTAAAATATCTGTCATGGTGCCGAGTTCTGACTTGTATTTTGTTATTAAAAATTGTATTTTGAAAATTTTCACCTACTAATATTATTAATTTAATATTTTTTTACATAATATGTATATCTACAGATTATATTATCAAAGATACTAACGAATAAGTGTGATATGGCTATAGTGAAAACCCCAGTTTTAAAAGTAATCTTGTGTGGTGAATATGGAGTAGGCAAAAGCTCAATTTTCCGAAGGTTTATTAATAATACTTTTGTTCATAATTGTGACCGTAGGTCCACATTAGGACTGGATCACTTTGAGAAAACGTATCAAATCGGTGACAAAGAAGTCAAGGTAAAATCCAACTTTAATTTAATTAAATAAAGTTTATATCGATTTTGTACTGTTTATATTTTTTTGTTTTAGTTACAACTATGGGATACTGGTGGAATGGAGAGAATTGCATCTGTAACCTCAAGCTATTATAAATTTGCAGAAGCAGCAGTATTAGTGTTTTCTTTGGACAATATTTCGTCATTCCATGTACTTAGCCAACATTTATTGGATATAGTTACTTATGCAGAAAACGCGAAAATCTTTTTGTGTGGTAATAAGTCTGATCTGGAAGGTACTTCACCTCAAGTAACAGATGCTGATATTGAGACTTTTTGGTAAGAGTTGTTTTAAGCTTCTATTATAATTAATATCTTTGACTCCGCTATTAATTCTAATGTAATTTAATATGTTTTTGATAATTTTTCTAATGTACTAATATTTATTGCAGTGAACAATGTCATAATCTGATAAGCACCACTTACAAGGTATCATGTAAATCGGGAAAGGGGCTTGAAGAAATGTTCCATGATATTGCTTTACAGCTTGTTGAATGTAACAGATCTAGAATAGAGCTGCAAGCATTAGATCATAATAGCTTTAAGATAGCTCCCCCTGCGGAACCCGAAGAACCACCTTGCAGCTGTTGACCTACTTATATTTATATCTTGAATATTATACTGAATCTCATGTACTTATTTTTAGTGCTTTGTGTCAAAGTGTTAATATTATCTTTGAATGTATAGCTTTATCTAATTATTGTTATTTATGTGCCTTTGTTATGTTACCAATTAAAACATGGTCCCACTCTTTTGCAAAAGAATAAAATAGTTGGGAAAGCAGCAAACACATACATACATTTTAGACATTGAATAATTTGAACATTATTTTTTATGGAATAGGCTGCCAAATTATCTTACAACACCATCACAGGAGTGTTGCCTGCCTTTTAAAAATGTACACACTTTGAATTCCCAAGAATAGTCTTTAATTAATTTAAACAAATGATAATGTATGTACTATGTAGATTAAGGCCAGTTCTTTTTTTATATATTTATTATTTATAAATTATTTCAATATTATAATATGTATAAACAAAATGAGAGTCATGTATTAATCATATGACAATTGTTTATATTATTTCTTAATTATAAAATTTGTTGTACAAACCTATTATAGTATAATGTAGATAACTCTAAAAAATTACATCTTTCTTAACCTGTATCTAAAGTTTAGATGGCATTTATATGTATTTTATAAACAGTATAATGTATTATGAATGAACAATGTATTAAAATATCTAATATAATATGAGTTGAGCCTGTATTTTATGTTCTGACAGTACAGAGGGTTTTTTTATGCATTAGAGAGGCAGCTTCCACACTTGGTGCTTCATAAAGGCATGACATCACTCCGAACGGCTCCTGAACTCTCAAAAATCCACTTGTGAATGTCAAAACGATCGAACCTCTTTGCACGGCTCATCCGGTTGGTGCAGCATGCTCGTGAGTGTGAAAACCAGGCGGTACAGCGCGGCATGCCATCGCGCCGAGCCGTTTGTCCTGCTCGTGAATGACAAAACCCGCGCGCCACATGTCTCATACCACTTCGAGTTGTTGGATAATATGCACGGTTGCACACTGCATCATCAGAGTGTATTATATTCTTTGCTGCATAGTGCTGAGTAATCGGGAATTCGTAATTGAGTTTATTTCGAAATTTAGGGAATTACATTGTTTGTCGCAAAATATTAATTATTATAATACTAGCTGACCCGACAGGCGTTGTTCTGTATATAATAAATTAAATGTCTTTTATGAATTTCTCAATAATATATCATAACATAAAGAATTATTTCGTAAAATATGCACCTTGTTGTTCTCATGAAATTTGGAAATAAAAATAATTGTTTGAACGAAATCTGGCCGTGTAAAGTGGATCAAAATCGCGCCCAAATGAGTCGGTTACAAACAAACTTAAGATTTATCAATCTACATAAAAAAATCTGATATAGTTAACAACATATAATATAGCTAGTTAAGATTTACTTTAAGTTTATTTTGACCTCCTAAGAAAGTAAGAAAGAAATGTAAAAATTCTAATTAATTATTTCATTTGAAACTATTCTTTCAATTTGATTTCTGAACGACGGGGGACACATCAAAGGAAAAACAAAATCGTTGTTTTTGTTTAATTCCGAACATTTTCATATTTATTCACCTTTTAAACCTTCTCTGGACATATACAAATAATTCAAGACCAAAATTAGCTAAATCGGTCAAGCCGTTCTCGAGTTTTAGGGAGACTAACGAACAGCAATTCATTTTTAAATATAAACAAGGTGAAACTAAATGGGTATACTATGCTTTGAACCAGACATTCCTTAGGTCATCTCTAATGACTATGTGAAGTCAGAAATGAATTAGGATTATAATTTAATACAATATTTAAAGTGCTAAGTTTTCGCAAAAACTATGATTCCCTCAACCCTAATCAGCTGTTTTTTTGAACTCTCTTTGACCTTAAACAGATGAAAAACGTAGATGTGACATAATATCAGATAATAGTAAAATGCCTACGATTCATTGCAGCTGTGAAGCAATTTGTGTTCTCATTTTGCCATGAAGACAAAGTTATTTTGTATGTGCATTTGCTTTAGCTGACATTGAAAATACTTCTAAATTTGTATTTACTGTAGTTATGTACTACCCAATAAAGATTTTTTTAATTCTAATCTTATTATGAAACTTTATTATATTATTATTTACTCAGATTTCCGCGAGTATTACAAATTTAAATAAAACACGTATAAAAGATAAAAACTAGTGTAAATGTAACTGTGTTTTTACATTTTGTGTTTTTTTAAATATGTTAGTTTGAAAAGATCGGCCTGTCGCAGACTAACTTAATACTCTTTGAATTGTGCTTTGAAACACGATATTTACTGCTCTGTGTGTGTGTAAATGTCTATTCTAAAGGCATATACACATACTTCAATGTAGAATTATATGAAGTTTTCTTCAAGTTACATTGAAAATAATTCCAAATTTGTAATTGTAGATTATGGGTACCACAACGGCACCTTTTTCTGCCGTGAAGCAAAAATGTGTAAGCATTATTATGGTTTGGTCTGAATGGCACTGTAGCTGTTCTTATTACTGGGCAAATGAGTCTTGACATTTTAATTCAAAAATGTTTTATCCAATAAAGATAATTCTAATAGACTCCTTTTAAGAAATTGTTCTTCACGGATTTTTTTTGTCAAATATGGATATCTTTGACCATCCTCGTATTAATAATATGTACTCCATTCCCGGACCGGGTTTTGTACCCGGCCTGGGTATGGAATGGGGCAGTTATTGAGTTTTTCGTAGGAAATTTCTCACTAGCAACCCATAGTTCAGAAATGTAGATGATCGCCCCCTATTACGTGGGAATTAAACATAGTGAAACGTGGGTGGAAAAAATACACCTCTAACCCTTCAGGAATACAGACGTGAAGCTGTGTAATGTTATGTAATTTCTTATTTTGTTTATTTGTTTCAATAACAGGAAGTAAAAAATGAATGAATAGTAACATAGACACAAGCCACATTTCATGTAGTGTGCATACTCCTTAAACATAGATTATTGTTTATGTTTAAGTCCATAGGTAGGTGACCTCATTCTGTTTATAAACAAAGGCCCCGCCTAAAACTGGCAGTCTCTTTAAATTTAGGGTTGTCTAAGAAAAGAAATTGAAAAATAATATTTTTATTTCGTAGGCAAGTCTTTTGCTTTTTTTTTATTTATTTATTAATACTTAAACATCACCATACTATTGCATATGACCCAAATAACGTACCATTGAAGGGATGTTATACCCTTTCTGGTTCACGTTGTATAGATATATTTTATGAGTTTTTGGAAATTTGTGTGTGTATAGTTCGGTATCTTCAACAGCCAGTCTTTACACCATTTTTTTCTTTATTATATACAAACAACTATGGCAGTTGTATAAAACTCATCATCCGAATCAAAACTCATTTTTCAAAAGGGAAATTATTGATACGAAAGCACCGACCGCTAGTGTTGATGTATATACGAATTGGCATGGCGCGTTGGCGCGCCCGTGAGTGTGGTAAATTTTTTTACAACGCTCCAAATAATAATAATATTGACACACTTTTTACACAAATTATCTTGCCCCAAGTTAAGCATATGAGTCGCTAACTTTCAAACCCAGCCAAGTCACAAAATATTGGCTACTTACTTTTTTATTGTCTCTGGTAGAGAAAATAACTGTCTAACTACTCATTTCATCAAAATAAACCAAGTCCCTTTATATTTCATTCAAAACGCCTTCGAAAACAAGCATTTTTATCAAAATAAGCCAAGTCCAGTAACAAACTTTTATCAAAACCAGCCATGTCCTTCCACATGGTCCAAGATGGCTGTCAGTCGTACTTCGGCATAGCTACTGTATTGAGACCGCGTTAGATATTTTAATCGATTTTGATAATAAATTTGACAAAAAACAATGGAAAATATACCAATTATGCCTCCAGATAAAGCAAGGAAACGAGTGATACCAAAAAGTTCAACCAAACGTGACAAACAGAAGGAGAAACGGTATGTTTATGTTCCCATTTCCTACTATAACCTCGATTTAGCCAGGGCCGCATCACGCACGTTTTAAAATAACGGGCATAACTTAGCAAACCTCTGGAGTCACTGCTTTTGTTTGGAATATATTCTCATATATTTTATATGTACTTTTGAATTAAATTAAACCCGATATTTCATTTCAAACTCTTAACCTTTTTATTATCTTTTATTTACAAGTTTCAAATAATTAAATTAGGTAATTTAAGTTCTGTTGTACATTCGTAACACGCACTTTTTTCAAATAAGTAGGTAGACACCTACTTACCTACTGTAGACATATTTTAGTCAATACTGGTAGTAATGTGAGTAGAAAGTGTAACTGTAGTGTATATAGGTACCTAGGTTGGTTTACTAACTAAATACGAGCATACATTTTACTTTCAGATATTCAGCGGCTGGTCTACCGGTAAAACCGAAGTGCACACATAATACTAAACAGATATATCAGTGCAGCCATCTGACATCCAATGACGTTTTCCATTTTCATGCAAATTTTTACCGCACAAAGAACAAAGTAGACACAGACAACTACATATTACAGTTCTGTAAGACTGCTAAGATAGAACGAAAGCGTCCTAGAGACAATACAAAAAACAAAAATATGTCTGTTAAATACTTTGTGAGAAAGCACAAGACAAAAACCAACATTCAAGTGTGCCGGGCAGCCTTTATTGGCATTCTAAGAATCACTCCAAATCGGCTTAAAGGTGTGCTAGCAAGATATTAGAAGTCTGGCTGTATAGCCACAGAAAATCGGGGAGGAGACCGAAAAGAGTTTGAATGCCGGGCAAGAAAAGAAGCTGCCATAAATTTCATTCGAGATTTTAAACCTCTTGAAAAGCATTACACATGCGACAAGATAAGGCAACGAATCTATCTAGATCCACCACTCAACATCATAAAGATGTTCAAAATGTATAATGACCAAGCAGCGCCCGGAATGTCATTATCAGAATCATTATTCAGAAAAGTTTTTAACCGAAACTTTAACATTGGATTTGGATCACCAAGAACCGATGTGTGTTCAACCTGTTTACAACTACAGGAACAAATAAAATTTGAGAAAGGGACAGCTGAAAAGAAAAAACTGATGGTTGTTATATGAGATAGTGCAGAGTATCAGCAGTAGACTATGAGCAAATCAGTGCATTCACCATTATTTAATATAAGAAAACAACTTTATAAATTAATTACAACTTTTTATAAGCATGACAACGTCATAACGGCTTTGTAGTCATAGTAACCAAATGTCACTAATTTCTTCTTCTATGAGTAAGACCTCTATGATAATGGTTCAGTTAAGAATCCACAAATTGAGAGCGAAGGCGTTTTTTGACAAACTTAGGGAGGTGAAAGACGAAATGATCACCATCAGCTTTGACTGTCAAAAAAACCTACCTTTGCCAAAAGTGTCTGATCAAATGACGTACTATTCCCGGCAACTTTACCTCTATAATTTCACTGTAGTTATAGGGTCTTCTAATGCCGAGCTTCAAAAAGAAAATGTCAAATCATACGTTTGGACGGAAGACATCACTGCCAAGTCATCAAATGAAATCTGCAGTGCATTATTGCACTGCTTAAATTCAGTGAATACTGAAAATATAAAGACTATTCGATTAATGTCAGACGGATGTGTGGGCCAGAACAAAAATTCGTTTCTCATCGGCATGGCCAGTAAATGGCTTTCCGAGGCTCCGCCCACGTTGAAAACTGTTGAAATTATTTTTCCAGTTACAAGGCACTCGTATATGCCAGCTGATCGCGTATTTGGCCTGACGGAAACGAAGATACGTAAACTTGAAACAATAGATGATCCAAAAGAATATGAAGAAATAATGGCAGAGCACGCAATGGTTTATAAATTAGGGACTGAGGTTCCCGTTCATGATTACAGGACTGCCTTGGGAGAAGTGGTGAAGACTACTAATAAGTGGCACTTTCAGATAACTAAAATAAAAAGAGTTATTTTGAAAAGAGGCAAAAGAACCCACAAAATTTTGACAAGGGGGATCTCATACCAAAGCGACACCGGAGTAGCGAAATGCCTACTGCGTTCCACCAAAACTTTCATGGATATGACTCCAGAACAAGTCCAGCTGGGAGTCGGCGTGAAGGAAAAGAAATTAAAAGATGTGGAAACCTTGCTAAATACACACTACAGCTGTAACTGGGCTAACCTAGAGGAGTTGGCATTTTATAAAAACGTACTGGCCTGGGATCATAGATATCTTTCAATCCGTGAGAACGATCCTTGTTGTGAACATGAGGCGGAAGAAGTATTAGATTTTGTGTGACTACCTACACGTATGTGAACATGAGATAATTAAGTTTTTAAGAATTTAATTTTAATTATACCTACATTTCTTTAATAAACTTGTTAGTTCTATTTATTATTCCTACCTAATATTAATCCTTTATCATTTTTATAATTCCTTGTCCTTAGTCCGTCCACTTGTGAGCTGTTATTCAAACTCCTAACAAACGCAGCCAAGTCCAGTACTTCGATTTCTTCAAAACCAGCCAAGTCCTAAGGACTTGGCTCCGTTTATCAAAAACTGCTCAAGTCCAAACAGAAAAATGCGTTTATGCTGTATCTGCCACACTTATTCAACTTAAATGTTAAACAAAGATAGAGGATAGTATAAAATAGATATTTTGCCAGCAAAAAATAAGTACACATTTATTTTTTTACTTACGTTACTACGTAAATACAAAATAAAAAAACGTTTTGTGGCTAGACAACCTTTTTGGACTTGGTTTGTTTTGAAATTTAGCGACTCATATATAGCCTGTGTTATGTGCTACAAGACAATGATATATTTAATACATATATTCATATAAATATACATAAATACATTTAAACATCCATGACTCGGAAACAAACATCTATATTCATCATATAAATGCTTGCACCTACCGGGATTCGAACTCGGGAGCTCTAGCTTAGTAGGTAGGATCGCTAACCACTCGGCTATACAGGTTGTCGTGCGTGAATGGGGGGCTTAAGTCTGCATACAGATATTCTATCTCCAAATGTTCGATGTCTAACATCATGCAGTCCATGCTGCGGGAAATCTTATATTAAGAATTCTCCTTGAAAGATGTAAAGTATACACAATTTTACTTTTTAAGAGAGAACTCAATAGAATAAACAAAGTTCTTCTTGCACTGGTCGAAAATTTCAAAAATCTCAAGTTCTTTACCGCATAACAGAAAAGCTATATAGTTATTGAGTCTCACTTAAATTTCACTGATTATGGCGGCAACGTAGGGCGGGTCGTTCCCTTCCCTTTTTTTATGGAATAGGAGGACAAACTAGCGTACGGGTCAGCTGGTGTTAAGTGATCACCGCCGCCAACATTATCACAATCAATCACAAGAGCGTTGCCGGCCTTTAAGGAAGGTGTACGCGCTTTTTTTGAAGGTACCCATGTCGTATCGTCCCGGAAACACCGTACAAGGAAGCTCATTCCACAGCTTTGTAGTACCTGCAAGAAAGCTCCTTGAAAACTGCACTTTGAAGGACCGCCACACATCCAGATGGTGGGGATGATATCCTAACTTGTGGCATGTCGTGCGAAGGTGAAATTCGGCGGCAGGAATCAGGTTAAACAGCTCTTCAGAACACTCCCCGTGATAAATGCGGTAGAAGACACACAATGAAGCGATGTCTCTACGCAACGCCAAATGATCCAGCCGTTCACAGAGCACTGGGTCCCCGACAATTCGAGCTGCTCTGCGTTACACGCGGTCAAAAGGATGGAGCTGATACTGGGTGCGCCAGACCAGAGTTGGCTGCAATAATCCATGTGAGGCCGGACCTGCGCTAGAATGTGGGCCAGCTTGAAGTATTGCCATGATCTATTGATGACGCAGAGCTTCTTCGAAGCCAATTTGGCTTTTCACTCCAAATGGCCACGGAATTGGCAACCGCTCGAGATTTCGAGACCCAGTATTCCGATACTAGGCGAGGCTTTAAGGGAAGTGTTGTCGAAGAGCGGTGATACGAAAAATGGGTTTTTTTTTAGTGGTAAACGCGCAAACTTGAGTCTTCTAAATTTTGACAAATTGGACAAGGTTCAATTTACCCCATTCCGCGACCTTCTCGAGAGAGGACTCGATAGAAGACAAGTTTCTCCCGGCACTGGTCGACGTTTTCCCGAGAGAGACCTGCATGGCCCGTGTATACGACATCACCAGTGCTGTCGTCTGCATAGCAATGTATGTTGGAGGTGACCAACATGTCATTGATATGCAGAAGAAACAGCGTGGGAGATAGCACACAGCCTTGGGGCACTCCAGCGTTCACGGGCTTGGGATTCGAGCAAAAACCGTCGACAACGACTTGTATGCTGCGCCCAGTGAGGAAGCTGGAGGTCCACTGCATAAGCTCTCGGGAAGCCCAAATGATGGAAGTTTTGAGAGGAGCGCTCTGTGCCATACACGATCAAAGGCCTTCGCTATATCCAGGCTAACTGCCAGGCCTTCCCCCTTGCATTCAATAGCCGCCGCCCATCTATGTGTTCCAGGTACGAGGGCGGAACTGAAAATTTCGGGAATCAAGGAAGTGACACAACATTACTATTTAAAAATGTATTTATTGCTTTTCGAAGTATTCTCCGCGAAATTTGACACATTTTTCCATACGATGGAACCAATAGTTGAAGCAACCATTCCATTCGCAAGTTGGGGCTTCTTCAGGTGATGAAAATCTCTGACCACGCAATTTATTCTTTATTTTAGGGAAAGTATAGAAATCATTAGGACTTAGGTCGGGGCTGTACGGCGGATGGTCTAATAATTCTATGTTTTCTTACTTTAAAAACTCTTTTGTTCTGTGCGCGGTGTGAGAACTCGCATTGTCGCGATGGAGGATGATGCGGCGGTTGCAGTTCTCTTTACGGAGTTCAGAAACGACCTGTGGCAAACAAATGCTAGCATACCAGTCTGCATTAACCGTTCTTTGTCCCTCAAGAGGAATAGTCGCAACATGGCCGGTTTTGAGACCAACGTGGCCACCATTTTTTTTGCAATACTCCATGAACGAACAATTTTTGTTGGCTTTAACTCATTTTCGAACACCCAAACTCGTGACTGGTTTTTTGTTTCGGGTTCGTACGCGTATATCCAGGATTCGTCACCTGATACGATGTTGGAATCCTGCGTGGAATCTTTCGAGAGTTCTATGGCACCAAGTGACGCGAGCCGCTGTTTGCTATTCACAGAGCAAATGCGGTATCCATCGGGAAAACAACTTTTTTAAACCTAATTGTTCATGCAAGATTATTTGTATTTGACTTATGCCAATGTCTAAAGTTGCCTGAATTTCGCGGTATGTCACATGTCGATCTTCCTCAATCAGCTTACGCACAGCATCAAGGTTTTCTTTGGTTACTGCAGTTTTTGGACGACCTTGACGGTGATCATCACTGAGCTTGACACGTCCACGTTGAAATTCAGCAAACCAGCGATAAATTGTGATTTTGGATGGGGCTTCATCACCAAATGCAGAAATCATCCGATCAACACACTGTTTTTGTGTTAAACCACTTCGAAAGTCATAATAAATCATCGCTATAGAATTTTCTTGAGTCAATTCCATTTTCTCAACGACTAAACAAGTTTGAAGAGACCTTGTGACAAGACCGAACAAATACCGACCGAAATCCTGGAAACACCGCACAAGGAAGCCTATTCCACAGCTTGGTCGTACATGGAAGAAAGTCTTTGAAAACCACACCGGAGAAACGGTTACTATGTTAAAGACTAAAAGAATAGCTAGTTGGTTCTCTTCTATAAAGAAGACAAAAATATCAAAGTTAGCATTCAGTGCTCAATAAGTGTTTGCCCAATTGAAATAATAATGAATAAGTTGCATATTAAAACCACGTTAATAATGTTTAATAGTTTAATGCAGCTATATAAATATAATATTGTGCATTACACAAAGAAAATTGATCAGTTATTTTACATATTCAATATGCAGATAGCTTCTATTAAGAATATCACATTTTATAAATGACATTAAACATTACATCAGCTACACTTAAGATCTGCTATAGGTGCAATTAGCCAAGACAATATAGAAAATAATTTAATGATGTGTTCTTTATCATTCTTTCTCACTCACACCTTATTGCTATCTACAGTATGACTGGTGAGACACAATATTTATCTGTATATTATATATACTGAAAATGGTATTTGTTTGAGGCTCTTTCAAACCTAAACCACTGATCGTATCGACATGAAACCACCACCATTCGATGCGAAATTTATCCTAGATGGTTTATGTCTACTTTCGAATTCCAACGTTCCTTCATTAATTTATTTCCTTTTAAAATTCACCCAGCGAAGCGGGCACAGCTAGTATCTTATATAAGAACAACACTAAGGAGAGTTATACTTGATTCTCTTTCCTATTATGTAATAAACAATGGTAAGGCCAACAAGACGGAATAAAGAATGTAAACAAAGTTTCATGGGTTCAAAACATATTTAAATGAATAAATTATATACAAATTATGGATTCCCTATTCTAATCGCTGTTATTAGATAAAGATGATTTGCCGAAAGAGGCTGAATCAGCCGTATTTATGGCAATATAACTCAGTAACGGTCCGTTTGTTTACACATCTTGTCTCGATGGCCTTAATATAGTTATTAAATTTCCCTATATAAGTAAATTAAACATCCCCATATTTTTTCGTTAGGCGCAAGCGTCGCCAGGTCCGTGTCTCCGCCTTCCAGTTCTCTACTTTCGCTCGCGCCGCGAAATGTGAACATGCGTTTCGTAATTTACTTAACTTTTGTTTAAGTTTACTAAGTGTTCAATTTATATTTAATTTAATGTAATTTTTTCTTTACATATGACCGCCAAATATCATGTTCTCAATTATGATTATTATCTCACCAAACATGCTGTATGTTCACACACGCAATCTGTACTAAATTAATAACATTCGATTGAGGTGCGGAATCGCAGGCGAAAGCTAGTGTTACTTTTTTGCTAACTGTACTGTACTGTATTTTCGCTATTGAATAGGCTTATATAGTGGTGTTTAATGTTGAGACCATTGTATATTTTTTATATCGATTCCTTCTTGTACCATTTCCCACAGTGGACTCATCTCCCTCAACCGTATGACATGTTTTATTGTTTTATCAGATGTGTAATCCACTTCTTCAATTGTTGTAAATCTTCCAAGGCCAAATCTGTAACAAAAAAAAATTATCACAGAACGACATCATTTGTATGAGCCCTTATTAAAACAATGCAATTTCTTTTATGTTCGAAGAATCTTCAGTTTGGCATATTGTTGATTTGCTTATGGTATGTTTATTTTGCGGGGTAGCAAGAGTTTGTGCATTTACTGTTCATTCTTTTGCTTGTATAAGTTCAACGGACAAACACAGAACCTTGACTTTTTTAGTTTTCGGCCAATGCAGTAAAGCAATTTCATTACTAACCGAAATTTTAATTCTAAAGTTTTTATTCAAAATAAGATTCCACCTATTGAACTTCAAAATAATCACTTATTGGAAAAATATTACCCTCATTCTTTCTAGCAGCAACAAATATCTGGAAATATTGCTATTAAAGTTCTGTCCATAATAGCCACTTAAATTTATTATGAGAAAAATGATCGAAACTGTCAATCCCGTCAGTTTCAGGTATGAGTTGCCACTTCTCATTAGCCAGGAACTTCAAACGACGGCATCGTTCAAGCCTTGCACATAATCTCTCACTCACGGCAGATAAACACGCTGCTGTGGTTCCAACCTAACGTTCATCATGTACACAGTAATCTTCCACTGTCCTTAATCACCTTGATAAAATATGAATGTAAAATGCTCAAAGATGGTGAGGATTATATAAAATAAAGCTAAATAACCTTATTGAGCTGTGAGCCAAGTCTTCATCCGCACCAATAGCTCGTAATACATAGGATGGTTCCAACGAGGCAGATGTGCAGGCAGATCCACTCGACAAAGCAACATCTTTGAGTGCCATTAGTAGAGATTCACCTTAAAATAAAATATTAGGTGTTAAGGTTTGTTTGGCTAGCTAACATTAGCTAATAAAAATGGAAACCTACTTTGGTCATTACTAAAGTTTTTTAAGTCGAATAAAATTATTTTTTTCATATACGAGGTGGATGTGGTGCAACCGCCTATGGAAATCCGCAACATAAACGCCGAGGCGTTTTTTCTATAATTTCGATGCTTCCTACGGAATAGCTGAGATTAACTCAAGCCTCCCTCAATATATAGGAACACCTTCCATCCCTTTCGCTCCTATTGAAAAGATGTTTCTATCTCTTTCAGGGAGAAATTGTATATATACGGAGAAAGTCTCTTAGGAGGACATGCAAACAATATGCTCCTGACCACCAGTCCGAAAGGTGCTCCACAAATCGGCGTTTACTTTCAAGAACCTTCCGCCCGCAGTCTCTACGGGACACTACCGCTCCGTTCAATAATCCCCGGGTTAGGTGGGAATAGGTATTTACAGTAGATAAACTTTGACTTTTACACTACATCAATTGGACAAATATTTGAATAGTTATGATGATGATGATAAACAACCGACTGCGCGATATTATAGTGCGGTATAACTACTAAATAGATTTAAGTAACTCAAAGGAGATTGAAACGCTTCCATACATTCCTGGGCCCAGGTGATAATAAGATGAAAGTAGCAGCATTTAAAAGATAATATTTAAATAATCCATCATTGAAAATTTTGCAAGATTTGTCAATCTAGGAGCTGAGTAATCGAAGATATAAAAATGAGGTTGTCTTAAACTATCTTTATGTTGACAGCTCATCTATAGTAGGTTTATTCAATGCCTAGCTGCTAAGGATTTATCACATTCTTATATTAGATGGATACCAACCTTGGTTTTTTTTTAGATAAAAAATACCTACCTATCTACTACTGTAACGACACTTTTTTGCATTATAATATAAGACAATTGGTAATTAGATATACCTAAATTAAAAGATTTTATTTGCACAGATAAGAATAATATATACTCATTAGCACATACATGAACTGTAAAACAGACTGCTAGAGACCTTTCCTTGGAATTCAATTGGGTAGGTAGTTAACAAGTCGGTAACACGACGAATACAACAAGAAACGAAGTGACAATGACGAAGAAACGAAATGATCGGTCAGACTGTCATTGTCAAAGTGGAGTTAGCGTTGAGGAACAAGGATTTCACTAGTATCGATTTTTTATGTGAATCGATTTATTGATCAATTTTTTTTGATAATATAATAATTGCTCAGTTCTGTTTTTCCTGAGTAAATAATATATTTTATTCATATTAATATGGCCATTCGAACTTAAACTATGCACCTAACTAATATAATTGAAATAAAACTACTGGATCTTAATATTATTTTAATCAATTAAATATTCATTTGATTACATTTTAATCTATTTTCTTTATTTTAATGTTTTTTCGGTTTGTAGATTGCAAAATGAGCTAGTTTTTTTTTATTTTACATCAGAAAAATATACCCTTTTTTTTTAAAGTATATTTCAAATTGTTAACCATCAGCCCAAAAGTCCCATTCTCCTGTTGCAATTTTAACAAGAGGTCAGGTCAACAAATAGGTTCCATATTATCGCGCTAGATACATATATACATATATACATATTTTTATCATACATATATTGACGACCCATATAGCCGAATGGTTAGTGACCCTGACTACAAAGCTAGAGGTCCCGGGTTCGAATCCCGGTAGGTGCAATCATTTATATGATGAATATGAATGTTTGTTTCCGAGTCATGGATGTTTATATGTATTTATGTATGTTTAAGTAAGTATATTGTATTAAATATATCGTTGTCTTGTACCCATAGTACAGGCTATGCCTAGTTTGGGGCAAGATAATTTGTGTGAAAGTGTGTCAATATTATATTATATTATATTATTTGCTGCCTTAAAGCGTCCATGTGGACGTGATTGGTATTAATAATAGTTTTATAATAGAAGTGTAGTCGTTATATGCATAATAATTGTACATACCTTCAACGTAAGCAAAGGATAAATTAATGCAGCCATGATAACTTTGTTCTGGATCACCATTTCGTATAACATGCGTCAATTTTGAATATATTCTGTCTAAGAATCTTTTCGATAACTTTTCCATCCATGCAAGATCGTATTCCATCTCTCGGTTTGATAATTCACAAGCTGCACCTGTCGAATTGTAATTGAAATAAGGTTAGATTTTTTTTATGATAATAAGGGACGAGACGAGCAGGACGTTCAGCTGATGGTAATTGATACGCCCTGCTCATTAAAATGCAGTGACAAAGTGTTAAGTCTCATTTGCCCACTAATTTATAGCTATGGTGCCCTTCAGACCGAAACACAGTAATGCTTATACATTACTGCCTCACGGCAGAATTAGGCACCGTTGTGGTACCTACCTAGATAATCTAGCCGGCATCCTGTGCGAAGGTGCCTCCCACTGATAAAAATAAACTATTCAATGGAAGACTTCTTGTAATGAGCTTTAAGCAATACCAGGTTGTGGCTAATTCTTCTCGTTTTTGTAATTATTAACCTAAGCAATTAGTTCGAAAAAATATTACTGAATTCAAGAAAAATATACAGAGTTAGTGCTTGTTGATAGGCGGACGCGGTTACGACATATCAAGCGCAGAGCATATTTTTTTTTATGGAATAAGAGGACAAACGAGCGTACGGGTCACCTGGTGTTAAGTGATCACCGCCGCCCATATTCTCTTGCAACACCAGAGGAATCACAAGAGCGTTGCCGGCCTTTAAGGAAGGTACGCGCTTTTTTTGAAGGTACCCATGTCGTATCGTCCCGGAAACACCGCACAAGAATTCCACAGCTTAGTAGAACGACGAAGAAAGCTCCTTGAAAACCGCGCTGTGGAGGACCGCCACACATCCAGATGGTGGGGATGATATCTTAATTTGTGACGTGTCGTACGAAGGTGGAATTCGGCGGCAGGAATCAGGTTAAACAGCTCTTCGGAACACTCCCCGTGATAAATGCGGTAGAAGACAATAAATAATATGCGAGTGTTGGTGCGGTGAAAGTAGTCGCCAAACTTCCGACTGGCTCTTACGGCACGCTCGCGGTTATAACATACTAGCTGACCCGGCAAACGTTGTTTTGCCATATAAAGTATAATTCACGCGATAGTTTTATAAGTAATAAAATATTGCCTATATTATAGCCTGTACATCATTTTGTTCTATTGTCAATAGTTTTTGCAGCGCACGCAAAAATAGGTTTTCGATTTTACACCTTGTGTTACAAAATAGCAATTTTATTACGGATCCCTAATTTTGAAAAAAAAAACGCCTTAGCCTATATATAGCGCTATAGCCTTCCTCGATAAATGGACTACCCAACACTGAAAGAATCATTCAAATCGGACCAGTAGTACCAGAGATTAGCGCGTTCAAACAAACAAACAAACACTGCAGCTTTATAATATTAGTATAGATAGGTATACAAACAACATCATTGTTTGTCAATTTTCGATTAAAAATAATATTAATAACTTATTAATGATTAATACCGGGTCGTACCTATAATATGGTTTACATTGTAAATATTAGAGAAGTGATTTTATTAACCTGTATTTAGGTTAATTTGTTAACTGAAACAACATGACCGTACCTACCAAATGGTACCACCATACGCTAGTTTAATAATATTTTTAATAGTTTAACTTCAGTCAAGAGGTGAGTAAATTAATATCAAATAACCTAAAGAAAATAAGTACCAAATAACCGAATACCGTACAATAGTGATTAAAGGTAAAACAAAACCAATTAATGTACTTAAACATTATCCGATTTCCAAGCCCTGATTAAAACTACACCTGACATAAAATAGCAGTTAGGTAAAGTCGATATATACTTATAGTTATAATGAATGTGCTGATTATAATACCTAATCCAACAACTAAAGGAGTAGGAACTGTCCCACTCCGTATGCCTCTCTCCTGCCCTCCTCCACTTTGTATTGGTTCAACACGAACCCTTGGTCTACGTCTGATATACAGTGCTCCGACACCTTTGGGCCCATACACCTTATGTCCAGATATCGACATCAGATCAATATTCATTTTATTTACATCCAAAGGTATTTTTCCAACTGCCTGGGCTGCATCAGTATGGAAGAACACTTTATGTTTCTTGCATATAGCTCCAATATCAGCTATTGGTTGCTTGACACCTGTAAAAATCATTTAAAACTGTAAAAATTCAAAAATAATAAGAGAGGTATCGTCAAATAGGAATTTCTCATCTAAATTGAAAATATACCTTAGTAAAAACTGCTTATATTCATTAGATGAATATTTTCAACTAAAAACTTGACTATATATTATATAATACTGCTAATAATCTTTCGTTAAATTGATATTATAGTTACTAATGATTTAGAAATGTATTTTATAAAAATTGCACGTCATAAATGTGGCAAACATGTACTTTATAATATTTATGTAATATCAATCTAACATGTTTATGCAAATAAAAACTTTGACTTTGACTACACTTATTGTACATAAAAATCAAATGCTAGTGTTACTAAGGCTAAAAAACGGCTGGGTCAATTTGTTTTTTTTTTATGTTTTGTTCACTCTTATACAGGGTTTAAAAGAAGGGAAGGGGTAGAATAGGGTAAGCCCTTTAAACAAATTGAAAAGTCCAAACTAGTATGTAATTGTTATGGAAATGGGAATAGATTTGAGTGATTGAATTTTAACACCATGTTCTGTTGCCATGGTCGCCGTTGCTAGTGAAATTATTGTGGGACATAGTGATGTGACTCAGAATTAAGAGATCCACCAAGAAGCTTGAGCGGTAATACATTGTGCAATGCGCAGGTCGTAAAATTTACCATCAGGTCATGGTATGCTTGTTTGCTTACTCTTCTTCCTTAAAAAATAACTTCTTTGATGACATTTGAGGAAAATATATGGGTCACCTACAGATAAATAAAAATCACCTCTTTCAAAGCTCATTTATAAAATCATAAGAGCTCTGCTAACTTATGAATTTGTCAATGCCAAATTTACAATGAAGGTATTATATAGAATGTATATATTAAACAGCATAAAATACAAACTCATGTTTGGGTCACCTATAGATAATTAAAAATCACTGCTTCCAAAGCTCATTTACAAAATTACAAGAATCATAAGAGCTCTGCCGAACTTTTCTTATATTGACAATATGGCACTGACATTTATATGTAATATACAATAGTATTAATTTTTAATACAATTAGTACAACATACATATTCATGCACAGAAAAATATTCTAAAACAACATACCTATTTCATTATTAACAGTCATTATTGACACCAAACTTGTTTCAGTTGTAATTGCTTTTTCTAAATCTTCCAAACTTATAATTCCATTCTGCCCCACTGGAAGATAAGTCACTTTAAATCCTTCCCCTTCTAATACACGACATGAGTCCAAAACACATTTATGTTCCTGAAATGATGATAATCATAATATTATTATTTATATATTTTAAATAAATATGATATCAATAATACAGTCCTATCAGCACATGGGTAACAAATGGTACACAGAAAAAAACTTATAAAGCTAATAATTATATCAATACTAATTGCCTATAATCATCTATTGGTGTATCTAATATATTAAAATCATAAATTCAAGTTAAATAATTGAGTGGTTATTAACAAAAATTATAAGAGTTTTTATTCTGAAGATGATTTTTCACTAGGCACTTTTAAATTGTAAATTATCGTAATTAGAATTAGATTGTATAAAAATATGCAATAATTTTTAGTGCATACTGCATATTTGTTTTATTGTTTTTTTTTTTTTTTTGAATTATAAGAAGACATAAAGACTAATATAAAATTTTATTATTAGTGTCAGACATAGCCTACAAATTTATAGTATAGACACCACAAGGAAAGTCACAGACAAAACATAGTAAGACACATCAATAACTTAATCAGAACATAATGTGTATTAAGGTCAAAGTAATGTTTGCTTATATAATATTTAAAATTCTCGTGTCATGGTGTTAAACATTGAACTCCTCTGAAAGGGCTTCCGATTCTCATGAAAATTTGAGTGCATATTAGGTAGGTCTGAGTATCGGACAACATCTACTGTTCATCCCCCTAAATATTAAGGGTGATCCATACGTTTTTTTTTTAAATTTGTTTCATTATGAGTCAGCATTAAAAAATACATACAACTTCAAATTTTCACCCACCTACGATCAACAGTTACTTTTGTATCGCAATTTTAATATCGGCAATACCACGTTTGCTGGGTCAGCTAGTAATATTATAATATGCTTGGTTCCTCATGACTATATATAAAACTTTGGCACCAACAGGATCTATTAATATTTAAATATTATTTGCAATTTCATTTGATTTAAATAGACTTACAATTTGTGTTGTTATTATATGTTTCTTCCTCGGTGAGTAGAATCTTGCAACACCTTTTACAGAAATATTATTCGACTCAGTGGCGCCAGATGTGAATATAATTTCTTTTGCATCTGCCCCAATTAAGTTTGCTACTTGCTCCCTTGCCATTTCTACAGCAGCTTCACTTTCCCATCCATATGGATGGGTTCTTGAATGTGGATTGCCATGATAACTCACCAGATATGGCAGCATAGCATCTAAAACTCTTGGATCCTGTAATTGTTTATTGAAAGGATAATTCAATTTTTGAAGATTTAGTTATGGAAAAAATATATTCAATGAATTGCACATCAACTTCTGTAGCATATCATCTGAAACTCTTGGATCCTGTTATTTTATTGAAATGATAATTCAATTTTTGAAGATTTAGTTATGGAAAAAATATATTCAATACTCTGAATTGCATAACAACTTTTGTAGCATATCAGCTAAAACTCTTGGATCCTGTACTTAATTGTTTATTGAAAGTATAATTAAATTTTTGAAGATAGGGAAAAAACATATTCAATGCTATGAATTGCATAACAAATTCTGTAGTAAAGAATCTAAAACTCTTGGATCCTGTAATCATTGTTTATTGAAGGGATAATTTATTATATGAAGATTTAGTTATGGAAAAATATATTCAATGCTATGAATTGCATAACAATTACGAAGGACAAACAAATTAGCACATAACATATAAACTAACTAATAACAGTCACAAATAAGTACTAATTTATTTGTATTTGATGGAGTAGTATTTGTATGCTATTGTTTGTGTAGCAGCATTCATTTAAGGTTACAACTTACCATAGGAGTTGTAGCTTGAGCATCAAAATATATAGGCCTTCCGACTTCTTCATGTTTTAAAGAGAACTTATCTGCAAATTGGACGAAACATAAGAAACAACTTTAAATATTATAAAAAAGAAAATATCGTCAATTTATTTTGTTTACCTGAGTCGGAAAATAATTTAGCTCCTTGAAATATTGTTCGAATAGTATTCTCCTGCTGTGTACCTAAAGCTGATTTTGATATATTTGGAGTAACAAAAGATCTAATAAAAACTCGAAACATCTTGATCTCTATTTGCTTTCCAATTTACATGTTATATTATATATTTAATTTCAACTTACAATGTCGTTTACGACACGGTCTAACCCAGAGTACAGAAAATAAAATAAATGAATGTTCCAATTTCAATTTGCTTCAATTTCATTCATCAAATTTATTTACAAAATCACAATTATTGACAGACAGGAGACTGTGCCCTGTGGTCTGTGACAGCTACTGTGCTAGCTAAAGTGACAGTGACAAATACATATATTTTTATACGCTTTATTTTAAAGATCTTATGACTTGGTAGCAAAACTTTTATGCAAGTCTTATTTTCGAGCATTACTTTTTTACTTTAGAACGATTTGAATGCCAAGTCAAATTCATCGTCTCGTCCCTTTATATTCGACTAGTAAGTGTATTCGATAACTTCTTTACAAAATATTCAATGCAATAATTGTTCTCCAGCTTTGAAAATTACTTTCATATAATTATATTATAAAATATACAATGTTTCAAGTCTTGTTTGCATGGGAAGTCCAAGATCTAAAAAAAGAATTAAGAACTGTCAAATTCCGTCACTTGTAAAATTTGACAACACCATAATATGTAGCTCGCTAGCGAGTTAAAACAAAACATAATATTCTTTGGAAAATAAATCTTACTATTTGTTGCAATTGGAAAGTAAAATATAAACAATTGATAATTATTATCTTTTAACGTAATAAAGTAATAGTTTGTGTTTTACATTTATTATTTAAATTCCGTAATTCACTGTTGTATTTGAATTGTACCTGTAACAAATATAAATATTATATTAAATACTTGCAAATAATGGTCTACCTACACTTTCCTTCCAATTTAACTGAAGAAGAGTTAATGTTACAAGCTAAATATCAAAAATTAAAAAAAAAGAAGAAGGCAGTACATGCATTAAAAGCACCGAAGCAGGAACCTGAAAAACCTGTATTACCTAAAAGACCAACAGAAGCTAGAGATGCTCGTGAAATAGCTCGTAAATTAATAAAAAGTGGTGCAATTCCTGCTATAAAAAGCCCACCTCCTCAACCTCAAAATGCAACATTCAAAAGACCTCGTGCAGGTATTTTTGAAACTTAAATTTTGATTTTATTCTCATTACACAATTAAATGGGGCCTATTTTATAATAGTATATCTTATTATGTGAATTTAATGGTGTTGGGGGAACATGGGCTTTGTTGATCACTTACTTACCACCATCAAAGTGATCTGCAAGCTCATTCATTTTACATTTCGTATATTAATATCTTTTCTGAGTGAATGTTCATTGGGAATTTTCAGGAAGGGAGCGAAAGCTAAGTGGTTCCACTGGAACCACAGGTGGTGTGGCTTCTTACCAACCCTTCAGTGCTTCTCAGGAACCACCTCCACCTGAAGAGAAACCAACTCCTAGAGTTAAATATCTTTATGATTCCTTTGTAACAGCTAGAGATAAGTATGTATTCACTTTTTCCGAATAAGAGATAATATACTGACATAGTTTGTAGTCTGGTCACATTACCCTACTTCTATTCAGCCTGTATGAATGAATGCTTGATTAGTTTTTTGCTTTATACAAAATTTAATCAAAATTAATCTTAAGCAAGTACTAGTCACATTATAGTAATTATGTTTATAATAAAGAAGGGACAATTAAGGAAGCTCTTTTACCTAATGAAGTGAAATCACCACCACCATAAATTACAATGAGAAACTCAAACCGTAACTTGTTTACTAAGGGTAAATAATGGGTGCAGAAACATGAACAGGTAGAAGTTGATGTTGGAAGGAGATTTCTGAGTCTCTTAAGGCCCATAACAAAAGAAAAACAATCCTTATTTATGTTATTATACATATTGAAAAAAGAGAATTGAAATTATAAATGTTTTTGAAATATTTTAGAGAAGAGAAAGTTCCTCGAGCACCAGGTACTGCAAATGCAGGGAGTGATGCCCCTGCCACTGTAAATAAAACAAATTCATTGCAATTAATTGGACCAAATTTAACTGAAGAATCAGTCCGTCGGCGTTTAGCTTCATTTGAACCATTTTCATTCACTCATGAACCTGATGAAGACATGTAAGTTAAAAAGGAGATTAATTGTGTTTTAATGCTATTTTTTATAGAATCTAATATTATTGTATAGTTATTTGGTTAGTTAATATTAGGTACTCTTGAATGTACTCAATATTTTAAATTTGTAAACTTTTTATGAAATTCTGATAAAATTCACTTTATTTTTTTATTTGTGAAGTTAATTCTTATTTTGTTCAAATCTTGTCATTTGACCAGCTCACTCGTTGACTGACAATTATCTTTTTAATGTCTGTTTCTGCTCTTTCTTTCATTAAAAATTTTTGATTAGAAATATGCTATTATCATTGACAATATATGGAATATCTGAGATTTTATTCAATTTATTTGTTTGATTCAGGGTATATCTGTCTTTTGACACAATTGAAATAGCAACTCAGGCTCACACATCCCTGGAGGGCTGCGAAGAAGGTTGGAGAGCAACATTTGCCAAGAGAATTTCTCCACAGAAAGGAACTTGGACACCATCTGGACCACGTAATCCTCCACCTCCCAAAGATGCGAAAAGGAATATTGTTACTTATGATGACATATTTGATTAAACAATGAAATGCATATAGAGTTGTCTTTAATGTTAAACTGACCTCATTTATTTTTATAAAATTGTTTACAAAATACTGACAAATGAGTGAAAAACAACAGTATGTCCCAGGATCAGTTTACCATTACTTACATTTAGGTTATTAACCATTATGAAGCTGGTCTTTGGGGGCTAAGTACAATATGTTTTTTTCCTAGTTGTTCATTAGCAGCTGTGAGAATTTGGTGATTTTGTATGAAATTAGTGAAAGTAATTTAGAA
The DNA here is from genome assembly GCA_949711755.1 of Leptidea juvernica. Lineage (NCBI taxonomy): Eukaryota > Metazoa > Arthropoda > Insecta > Lepidoptera > Pieridae > Leptidea > Leptidea juvernica. The sequence continues at coordinate 495,565 of CATIXQ010000031.1, forward strand.
TTCATCAATTATCTAATATTATGTTATCGTAAAAATTCATGTTCAACCAGGCAGCTAAGCATGGCCGCACACAATACATTTTACGATCTTATATACCGAAAAGAAATTCACAAAACAACTAGAGTAGTTTTTTACGAGTATGTTTCGTTGTTTTTCAGCTCGGAAAAAATAGGAATGTGTTCGCCATTTAGAACAAAATGAATTCCTTATTATAAAATGCGTGCATTCTGAAATCCAAATATGGAACTCCAATTCGGAAAATCGAATGTGTGGGGCCGACCTAATTACTTGAGTACGGCTGCTGTGTACCCACTCCCACCTATTGTCAAACCTATGGAATAGGAGGACAAGCGAGCGTACGGGTCACCTGTTGTTAAGTGATCACCGCCGCCCACAATCTCTTGCAACACCAGAGGAATCACAGGAGCGTTGCCGGCCTTTACGGAAGGTGTACGCGCTTTTTTTGAAGGTACCCATGTCGTATCGTACCGGAAACACCGCACAAGGAAGGTATGGTAAAATCAAAAATGTAGTTATCTAATGGAAGTATATTTAACCTAGCTATCTATATATACTACATAAACATTTCAGCCATCCCACGGGAAGGTTAGTTGTGCCTTACCTATAGGTATTATTTACTATTACGGGAGAACTCTTGGGACTTGGACTCGACAATTCTTTGAACTTAGATTTCTTCTCCCTTACTTGTCATGCGTAGATCAACTGGTGGCTCACAAGGTATAGGTACTTTCTAAGTTTAAAATTATGCTTTCCATGATTTTGGAGAGCAGAGAGGTAATAGACGAGTAAGCATCGGCTCCAACTTGTGAAAATTAATTGTCATTCCTTTATGGGCTAATGGTTAGGTACATTTGCCGTATTTCAGGTATTCTGTGCAAAACCTACCTACCTACTTTTTATAATAATAATAATCCTAAAAAAACAGTTAACAAACAGTAAGAAGATAAATAAATAACCGTAATGAGTCCGGGTTCAGTAATCGTCGAAATAATTAAGGCTTCAATGAGGATAACATGTCGCTTAAACATGAAATATTTTCTACATCTTATCAATGGGCAGCAACTCTCCATTATGTTAAGACATGGTCATACTGTAAGTTTCTCGATTATAATTAATAATGCCACATACAATGTCTATGATATAGGTTCACACTTTTGCATTCATGAGAACCATTGCTTAAAGTAGTTGCAAATAGTTCATGTCTTAAATGGCTACTTGTATCGTATTCACCGCCTTATTAGGGTTTGTATATTGTATAAGTACCTCTTAGCCTATATTAAATTTTTCGAAATAAAAAAGTTGCAGTGCATGGTCCGTAAACGTAAAGTATACATAATGGATGCATCATCAGCCCTAAAATTGAAGCCTTCAAAAACAAATGTTATATCCGAAAACTTTTTAAAAATTCTGGGAAAGCAGGTGTTTACAAAACATTCTGCAGAAACTGTATTTGATTTTCAAACGTTACCGAAAAAAGCATTTCTAACCAACGCATTAAGACTTCTCAAATTTCGTAGGCCAATCTTCAAAAGGAAGGCTTTTGATTGGCTTTCGACACCAGTGACAATTATTATATACTAGCTGACCCGGCAAACGTTGTTTTGCCATATAAAGTATAATTCACGCGATAGTTTTATAAGTAATAAAATATTGCCTGTACATCATTTTGTTCTATTGTCAATAGTTTTTGCAGCGCACGCAAAAATAGGTTTTCGATTTTACACCTTGTGTTACAAAATAGCAATATTACGGATCCCTAATTTTGAAAAAAAAACATAGCCTATAGCCTTCCTCGATAAATGGACTACGCAAAACTGAAAGAATCATTCAAATCGGACCAGTAGAACCAGAGATTAGCGCGTTCAAACAAACAAACAAACACTGCAGCTTTATATAATATTAAGTATAGAAAAGTATAGATAGGTACAGCCAAAAACTGTAATTTTTTTCCATTTTACGGCACCACTCTGAAAGCAGTAGTTTCATTACCGATAAATCATGCGGTTTCCATCGTGTCCCAAGCTTCCGAAACTTCTGGTGTACAACAATACGAATTTGCTGACATGAATTTTTTTAATTTGCTGACATGTTTCAATCTGTTGTCGTTTGGTATCAATATAGTTTCGGTCTGTGGTTTGGGTAACATCTGTCGCCGGGCGACCTTCATGAAAATCAGCACAGAGATGATCACGTTCACGTCTGAAATCAGGAATCAGGAATACACAGACCTAAGAGATAGAGGGTATGTTCCGATCTGCACTGCGAGCACTGCACAGTGCTATCACTGTAGAAAAATTCGTTCCGTTATGGACTACCAGTATACTGCCGCAGTACCCTAGGGAAATATATGACGTCATAAATCGCCGCCATGTTCTACTGTGAGCTAATAATTGTATTACTTGTAGGTGCGACCTAGATAGGTATTTCATGTGGTTTGTGTGGTAATAATTAATATTACTATAGCATCAATGACTTTCTTAATTCTTAGCTATCACACCCACATGGAGTGACCGCCCCCAGACTATTAAAAATTATATTGCAATAAAATTTTATTCAAAATATGAGGCGTGCTGAGTTTGCGCTCTGACTCATAATTTCTTCGAATGTGGGTGGTAGTTGGGACGTTCAACACGTGATTTAAACTTATATTTTGATTTCGAAATAGTTATATTATGATTTCGAAATATATTTCGATCGGAATTCATGTCCCCAAAGATCCTTGTTTTGCACTTAATTTATGTTGGTAATACTTTATATAATGATACAATTAAAATGTACAAATTATGATTAAGTAACTAATAGTCATAAAAAATAATTACACCGTAAAACACGCACGATTTTCTGCTTTACATCTAGAATTTTGTTTATAAGTATACAGCGTATACTTATAAAGCGTATATCAATAATTTTGTAGTTAATGCACATCTTATTGTTTGCAATAATAAAATTATAATAATAATAATAATAATGGCATCACAGTTGGTACCGGCCTTTTAGCTGCACCTACACGCTTATGAAGGTACTAGTGTCAAAGGTATCGTCCTGGAAACACCGCACAAGGAAGTCCATTAAATGATGTGGTGCTTACGTGCAAGAAACCGCACTGCAGTGGATGATATTTAATTTTGAATTAGTTTTAAGTAAGTATACCTTTTCTTGCGGGGACCTACCAACACTACGTCTTCCGGTACGTGGTCGCCATTCGAGGACTTTACTGCGCTAATCAACTTAAGGACAACTTAACAAAATGGACCGAAGATCTGGTCAAGATCGCCGGAACACGTTGGATGTGGGCACCGCAGGACCGATCGTCATGGCGATCTTTGGGGGAGGCCTTTGTCCATCAGTGGACGTCTTCTGGCTGAAATGATGATGATACCTTTTTTGGGATCATTTTGTAAAACTCGAAAACATCGCCCATCAAAGATATAAGTAAATAATAAGTCGGTTGAACCGAGTAGCAGGTATAATAAGTTTATGTTTGTTTCTGGTGTTAACATCAATAGATTATTTATGGAAGGAGTGGTAGAAGAGAGCCTATAATAGCATGGATACAATATTGATTCAAAAAGAGAGAGCCATCATACTCCACCATGAACTTTGGCATATTACCTAATTTTTGACGTGACGTCATTTTGCATGCAGTATTTTTGATTGTTGGTTACTGTTACTATTCTAACTACTATTAATAAAAAATAAAAGTCTTGTTTCTATATGTTAGGTAATCTTGTAGTGTCGTATTAATACAAAGATAGATAATATTTGTTTTTTTTTTACATTTCGAATCTTTTCATAGGAATAAGAAGCTTGTAGCCTTGTAGTGAACAAAGCGAGCAATAAATGAAATCAGATTACCTAAATCAAAATCAATTTATTCACGTAAGTCAAGGAAATTACACAATATGAACGTCAAAGTTTTTTTTTATTTTTACATTTAGGTAAGTACCACCAATTTGGAAAAGATTGAGCTTTAATGAGAAGAAGTACCAACTAACTAATTGCCACTCTTTTAAATCAACATTTACAGTTTTATCGTGTTACAAGTGTTTCACCGGTGGGAGGCTCCTTTGCACAGGATGCCGGCTAGATTATGGGCACCACAAGGGTGACTATTTCTGCCGTGAAGCAGTAATGTGTAAGCAATACTGTGTTTCAGTCTGAAGGGCGCTAGTGAAATTACTGGACGAATGAGATTTAACATCTTATGTCTCAAGGAGACGAGCGCAGTTGTGGTGCCGGTTTGGTTTTTTCAAGAATCCTGAGCGGCACTACATTGTAATCGGCAGGGCGTATCAATTACCATCATCTGAACGTTCTGCTCGCCTCGTCCCTTATTGTCATAAAAAAAACAAATAATTTCAATTACTTACATCATAATATTATCTAAAGTGATGCAACAAAAAAAATTGTACCTATTACTCATTGAGTATTACTTATTTATCCTTATTTCTTGAATTGTGCTGATTCATGTTCGAAGTTACAAAGTTTACCTACTCATAAACATTTCCCAGTATTCTGTAGATTCATAATGTAGAGTGTAGACACTAAGTATGTGAACACGACGTGATTTTCAACAATAGAATGACTAATATTTTTGTTTACATTCATGGAACAGTAAAATTATAATTACCTTCACTTATTATTCTTATAATATAGACACAATGTTTGCTTGCTTGACCTTAAATAAAAGGCACAAACTCATTATGTATTCGTCATTAATAATTATTATTAAAAGTACTTAAACAGTTAATGCATTGTATGATGTATCGCTTGCGGGAGTTCAATTTCAAACCAGTCTGCGTAGTGGTCAGTTGTACGTAAAGTTTACGTCAGAATGTACAAGGAAATTTTTGTTATTTTGTCTGCGTTCATTTTGATGCATACGAATGCATTACCAAGAGATAGCAGCGTCGTGATAACGGAGACTGTGTCGCCAATTGCAGATACAATTTCGTCGAAAGTGAAAGAACCTTCGAATGAAAGTTTTTCGGAAACTGGTAAGTAGAAATATTATAACTAAGTAATTTATGTGCATAATAATAAAGAGTACCTATAAACAAGATACTTTTATGTGTTAACTGTTATAATATTAACGAGAATGAAGTGTACGCTGTTTTTAATCGTTCGGAGTTTTTAATGAGAGCAGTTGAGGATTGAAGTGTTTATTTTTTATGTCAGCTCTCTCTCACGCTAATGAAAATTAATCAAATTATTCTTACATAGGTATTTAATTGCCAATATGAGTTGCTTTGTTCTAGCTAGACTGCTTGATAAAGGGGGATAATTTAAAGACGTTTTGTTATTTTTCACTATTATTTTCGCTTGATAATTAAAAGTGTCTGTCATAATAAATAAATTAAATTCAAATCAAGAATTATTTATTCATGTAGATAAAAAAAATTACCATTATGAATGTAAATGAATGTATAAATATACATTTAAACATTTACCACTTCTACAACATAAATAACAATATAAATAGAAATTATACTAAATTAATTTATTAAATTATTTTTTATTATATTATTTATTATCTAATTTCCGTTCAGTACGGCTTTTGCAGTCTACTTTATAACTTATAACCATGTTTCGTAAGATGAGCTATCTTCTTCTTAGTCGGACACTCTTGTCAGAGTGGTCGTGGTTGCGCTGACGAGGTACATGGTGGGACGTTCGATGGGTCGATATCCTTTCTGAGGGTAGATCTCCTGGCGATGTGCTTCCATTCCTGACGGTTAGAGGCGTTGCGACACTGGACTACGGTGGACTCAGTAGCCTTTGTCTACCTGGCCCTGAATTACCAGTCTCTCCATCGAGTTCTCATTTCTAGAGATGTGACCAAATGGAACTTCAGTATTCTTAGTTGCACAATTGACGATAGTCTGTCTTTAATACGAAGCACATTGGTGCGAAATGCCGTCCACGGTATCTTTAGGAGGCATCTCCAGCACCACATCTCTAATGCATCGATTTTACGGCGGTCCTGCAGTCTCAGAGACCAAGTTTCGGCTCCATAGAGAAATATTGGAAACACAAGGCATTTCATCAATCTGACTTTAGTCTTCTTGGTAATCCTCCTGTCCCTCCAAATCTTTCCCAGTTGTTCCACTGCAGACCTGGTGATGACGCACCGTCGTCTGATCTCGTCGCCATATCCTCCAGTACTTGATATAGTAGAACCAAGATAAATATAGTTCTGTACCACTTCAAAGTTGGCTATATGAGCTATATTATTACCATTTAACTTCATCACAAAATATAAATCTCGATCACATTCGACGACAAGTGAAGGTTGCGATCATCAGACAAAACAAAAACTCTGATAAGGACACATAGTTTTGATTTGGTCATATTTATTCCTTCCTTTTTTGTGTGAACGAGTATGCAAAGTAATATTATTAGTCACATCCGTGTATACACTTCATCCTAGATCACAAAGCATTTGTCTTTTTTATAATATCCGACTGATTAGTAACTCACACATTGGCAATAATACCATTCCCAAGCTAAACGATTTTTATGAGTTTGACCATAGGTACTTTTTTATTTATTTATTTTAGATGTACCAATAATGGCTCAACTTAACATTAACATGTGATTTGCACTTACATACTAATTCTAGCTTAGTTATTCTAATTTGGTACATTCAACATTTTAAATAAGAAAAAATTAAGTAACTTAATAATAAATCTTAATTCTAGAACCTATCCAATGTTAATAATTATAATGTGATAAGTGTGAAATTACAAAAATTAAAGTAAGAATTAATAAGTAGTTAACAATATAATACAAACTATTATCTGCGGTGGTCGTTATTTTTTTTTAAGTTTATTTCTATATGACATACACGTGTCGTGAAAAATGTCAACGTCATGATTGTTGATTTTTTTTTAATTTATTTAGTGGCACGGGATGCAAGTCCATAGGCCAAATGATTGTTGATATCGCTGAATGTTGTAGATATTCAAATAAAAGGACCGTATTGTTTCACATTCGTTCTAGAGTAATTATTTGAAAATATTTTATTAATCGGTTGTCTTGGTAAACATCTTGGAATGGAGAAATTTAAGTTAGATATTATGTTAGGTTCTAAGGATCCGTGTATAATTTTAAAAAGGATTAACTTATGTGATGATTTGTACTAACTATATTTTTATATGTTTCAGGTTTCTACGCTCACCAGGTTATTTGCAAATACGATGCATCAACAGATGAACCCTTAGAAGACTCGGTGTGTCAAGACCATTGCTTACCAAAGGGATATTCTTTTGGGCTATGTGTCCGCGGAAAATGTAGCTGTGTTTAGTTTTGTATAATCTGTGTATAATTATGTATAATTTTCAACATAAGCTGTAAAAATACTAAAATAGAAAATTTAAAATATTAGATGCACACTGTCACTAGCGTTAGAACTGAATTCTTAAGATAAAATAGTTCCTACGACTTTTCGTCTGCAATTCTACGTCTGCACAGATAAAAAATATATCAACAAAAATAACATTTAAATAAATTGGTTTGTTAGATTAGCAGGAGTTAACACAAACAGAAAAATTCACTAAACGTTATTGGGATTTCTAGCACTAATAAAAACATCCTTAAATAATTTTCTCAAATATTTTCCACATACAGACATCAATTTGTTATTTTGTAATAGCATTTACTTATTAGGCCTTACTTCTACTAGATTTCAACGTTTTATTTCCATTTAATGTTTCATTTACTGACTTTCCGTTAGTCATGCTTTTTTATGAAAATAAGGGAAGAGACGAGCAGGATGTTCAGCTGATGGTAATTGATACGGCCTGCCCATTACAATGCAGTGCCGCTCAGGATTATTGAAAAACTCAGAAATTCTGAGCGGCGGTACAACTGTGCTCGTCACCTTGAGACATAAGATGTTAAGTCTCAATTGCACAGTAATTTCACTAGTTCAGGCGCCCTTCAGAGCGAAACACAGTAGTAATACTTACACATTACTGCTTCACGGCAGAAATAGGCGCCGTTGTGGTAACCATAATCAAGCCGGCATCCTGTGCAAAGGAGCCTCTCACAGTAAATAATGTTTATTAATTATTATGTGTCGATATTTAATCTCTTTTCCAATTTTGTTAAAAAAAATAATCACAATATAGTGAAATTAAAATAAAGCAGCTCTAAGTAGGTATTGGATTTTATAAAGTGAAAAGTAATTAAACTCTTGTTGTAAGAAGAAAATATCATGCTAAATGAATTATCATGACATAGTAAATATATTATATAGAGTAAAAATATGTATTTCATTTTATTGCAGACTTAAAATTATTTTAGTTTTAATGTTATCTGGGCCCGTGACTGTCTGTTAAGCCAATGTGCAGATAAGATACCTTTATGCTTTGCTAATACCCACGTCTAAACCACTGTGTTTATAGCTCTTCCTGCTATCCTAAGAACGCAAACGTAAACTAAACCTTCAAAACACACTTAACAGCGAAACATTTCCATCGCAGTATGGTGTTGTTAACTATGTATACGAGTACTTACTACCCAAAGAATATACTCATTTGCAAAAAAACGAGTGGTTTTAATTTTTTTTTCGTCCCTTTAGAGAATACAATACCAAAAGAGGTTTTAATTATTGTCCTAATATAAACAGCGAGCAAAATTATAGCGATACTTGAGAAACGGTGTAGTCAATGTTATCTGTCCCAGAGGCTAAATGTGAGAATAATCCTTCGACTGTCCAGAGGACTTGGCAACGATATCAAAAGACTGGTTCCGTCAGTTCCTCTTCAGTCTCAGAAGCTCGAGATGACCGCTTCCTGGTGAACCAGGCATTGAGAAATCGCAAATATATTTATGTCAACCTCAAAAAAACTCTAGAGGAAGTAAGAGGTGCGCAAACCAGCTTATGGACTGTCAGGAGTAGGCTTCTCGCTGCCAATATATGCAGTGTGTCCAGCCCGTTGCCCAAAATTACTCCGCGAGCACAGAGCTGCTAGGCTTGCTTCACTCGACATTGTGCGACGTGGACTGAAGAGGACTGGGGTAGTAGAGTATTATTCTCGGATAAAGCCAGCGTATCACTATATGATGAGAAACGAAGTCTGCGAGTACTGCGAGTAAGGCAATGGAACATTTCACAGAAGTTTGCTTTGAAGAAATAACCCCTCATGGTGGAGAGGTAAGACAGCACTTTGAATGCACACCGGTACATATCAGAAGTCCTAATTCCTATAAATACACACATCAAAAAAGTCTAAGCAACATGCATGATATTACAAATTTACCATTTATATTAATTAACTAGTTGACTCGACAGACGTTGTCTGTATATAATAAATAAAATAATGTTTTTTTATGAATTTGTCAATAATATATCATAACATCAAGAATTATTTCGTAAAATATGTAATGAAATTGTTTTACAGCAGAACTGTCAAACCGTGCGTCAATAAATTCTCTCATAGAAATTATGTATGGACACATCAAAGGAAAAACAAATTTGTTGTTTTTATTTAATTTAGCAGCATTTTCCTATTTATTCACCTTTTAAACCTTTTCTGGACTTCCACAAATAATTCAAGACCTAAATTAGCCAAATCGGTCCAGCCGTTCTCGAGTTTTAGCGAGACTAACGAACAGCAATTCATTTTTATATATATAGATTAATAGATTAATTTCTAAGTCTTTATTCACTCAATGTGCATAGGTATCGTCGTTTTAATTGGCCACCTTGAAGTCCCGACCTCAATCCAATCATAGAATACATTTGGAATGTTCTAAAACAAAGAGTAAGATCGGTGCAGCCCGCTCCACAAAACATCAGGGAGCTAAGTAATGTAATTGCTGCGCAGTGAGAGCGTATTCCACAAGAAGCAATTAAGAATAGCATCGATAGCATGCCCGGACGTATACAAGCTGTCATTTTAGCAAGAGGGGGATACAGTCGATATTAAACATTTACTTTTTATTAAACTAAACTTAAGTTTTTAGCCTACTTTTTATATATTGAACAGAAACACAACGGGCTGTTTAGACTCTGGGATAATTTTTCATTAATTTCATCGAAATTCAAAGTATTATGATGATACAAGCTGCTTAGAATAGTGAAATAATCTGATGATGCCATTGAAACAGGTTATTTACCCAGGTGTCCGTTTTTTCGTAAATGAGTGTAGTTATATTTAAAATGTAGAGGAATATCTAATATATTGAATTCCGGTATTGTTTAGAATAAGATTACCTTCAGCTCGGTTTGAATTAAATTATATTATATATTATTTTAACGTAATATAGTAATAGATAAATAATTTTATCATTACAAAGGGATAGACAATGTAAAGCCTTCACATAGTGCTAACTTTAAATTCAGTATCCAATGCTCTATGTGCTCCAAGGCTGTATGCTATTTCCCACACTGTTTCTTCTGCAAATCAATGATATGTTGGACGTCTCCGACATGCAGTGATAGTCCGCAGTCATCTGGAAGGTAAAGCCAAATTGTCTTTGCCTTTCAAAAACTGCAGACGCGGACAAATTTATCTTTCTCGAACCAATTGACCGCGTGCAACGCAGAGCTGCTTGTTGTTGATTGTCGGGAACCCAGTGGTGCCAGTGGCCAGTGCCAGCTCGATCACTTGGCTTTGCGTAGAGACGTCGCTTCATTGTGTGTCTTATATGGCATTTATCATAGGGAGTATTCCGAAGAGCTGTTTCACCTAATTTCTGCCGCTGAATTCCGCCTTCGCATCTTCGCAAACTTCGCCCAGGCCACAAATTAGGATATCATCCTCACCATCTGGAGTGACCTTCCTCCACAGTACGGTTATCAAGGAACTTTCTTCCACATACAAAAAGCTGTGGAATGAGCTTGCTTGTGCGGTGTTTCCAGAACGATACGACATGGCTTATACGATATGACCCTCAAAAAAAGCGCGAACACCTTTATAATAGGTCGGCAATGCACCTGTGATTCCTCTGATGTTGCAAGAGAATGTTGGCAGTGGTGATCACTTAAAATTAGGTGACACGTATTCTTGTTTGTCCTTCTCTTCCATAATGAAAATGTTGTGAAGAGATAAAATAAATAAATGAATAATCACAATGTAGTTTGATTTTTAATAACGGTTACATGGTGAAAAACGTACAGAAACAGAAATGAATACCCCAGGCAAAGCGAATACGTCTCGCTAATAAAGTTGACCCGAGTACTTGGTGCATGTGATCAGTCTCCACTTCTACCCCGGAGGGGACAGAAAAAGCACACGGTCACGCGTTGCTCACCAAAGATATTGAAACACTATAAGAGTGAAAATTTAAATAATTATACGGCTAACACAATTGTGGGCTACACCAGGGTGAGTGTGATAACTTCGCAGTCACACCCAGTCTCGCACAATTACGAGTGAAATTTTGGTACAATATTTCAAGGTAGATTCGTTTTTGCATAAATACCTATGTACGTTGTAGTAATATTTGTATTGAGCAAGCAGATTTTAAGAGACAAGCCCACTACATTTACGCAAATAAAACAATCAAAAACCAACAAACAAATATGCAGTAAGCCAAACATTAAAATATTGCACAGTAATCTTAAAGTTAATTATAACGCACTTCTTTTTCAAATTTTGGGATTATTTATTTAGATTTTTCTGTTACACAAATATTTTCCATACCATGTATCGTTGTAATTGTTTGCGATTTGATATGAACCGCGTCATTTTCTAATAAGGTATTCGCTTCGTTTTTAATTTTATTCCAACTTAACTCTACATCTTCAATGTTAGTTAATTGAGAACAAATCACAATACGGATGATATATTGGTTCCTAAAAGATCCGCGCACCATGAATAGTTTCTTTTTCTTGGTTATATTCTCAAGCAGCTTTTTCGTAAGTAGATCACCTTGAACTAGTCTGAAGCAAACTAAACCCATCGATGGTTCCGGTTCAATAATGAATCTATTATCAGCTTTCATCAATTTGGCAAAATATTGTGCTAAACTTATATGTCTTCTTATATAACTTCTTATGCCTTCAGCTCCATAACTTTTCATTACAAACCATAATTTTAAAGCTCTGAATCTACGGCCAAGTGGCATTTGCCAATGTCGATAATCCGGTATTTTTTTTTCAGAGTCCACGTCTTCTAGATAAACTCTTTGCACGTCGAACGCGTTGATAAGATCATAACTATCCCTAACCCACATGGCTGAGCAATCGAAATTCACCAGGAACCATTTATGGGCGTTAACATCGAAGGAGTCAGCATATTCTATGCCGTTCAACAAATGTCTGTATTCTGGGCAAATCAAAGCTGACCCAGCATAAGCAGCGTCAACATGTAGCCAGACATTGTTTTCTCTGCAAATGGGACCTATTTCATCCATTGCATCGAATGAACATAATCCTGTGGTACCTAGATTGCAGACAACATAACATGGAATAAGTCCTAGAGCTTTATCTTCTTCCATTGCTTTCTTCAGAGTTTTTCCACGTAGCCTTCCATTAATGTCTGATTCTAAAAGCCTCATCTTCATTGAACCTAGGACACCTGCCTTTTCCACTGCGGAGTTGCAGTGATCTGATGTATATGCTACAAATTTGATTTTAGCAAGATCTTCGTCTAAATCTGGATCTTGTTTTTTTAGTCTACGAACCATTTTATCTTTAGCTGCAAGAAGACCGACAAGCAAAGCTTCGCTGGCAGAACCCTGAAACATTAAATTAATTTGGAATTAACATTATATATCTTCTCACTTTTGTGAGGCATGCTTATTATTACAACATAAACGTTGATTGTATTCAGTTATTATTTTTTTTACGTACAAACATGCGTATTAATAGCATCCGCTAAACCCGTAAAACCAGTAAAATTATAAAGTTAACATTGGTTTCAACTATGGAGTTACACTATACTAAAGCGTATAGACTTATAGGCGCCTATTTCTGCCGTGAAGCAGTAATGTGTAAGCATTACTGTGTTTCGGTCTGAAGGGCGCCGTAGCTAGTGAAATGACTGGGCAAATGAGGCTTAACATCTTATGTCTCAAGGTGTCGAGCGCAATTGTAGTGCCGCTCAGAATTTTTGGGTTTTTTGAGAATCCTGAGCGGCACTGCATTGTAATGGGCATGGCGTATCAATTACCATCAGCTGAACGTTCTGCTCGTCTCGTCCCTCATTATCATAACAAAAAAAAAACTTCCTGAGCAATCCTTACTGAGAAGTCATGTACTAGACATGATGAGTGACGCCATGTTGCCGAAATTCAAATTCATCAAATTCTAATATTTCTGTTTAAAATCATTTACCGAACGTCGAGAACGAGAGTTAGTTAAACAAACTGAAAGCGGGAGCCCCCCGAGAGCTTTATATGGTATACCCATGGATCCAAGTCGGGAGCTGAAGTCGGCTGTGGAATCTACGGTAATTGTCCCAAATTTGGGAAATCTGTCACCTTGGGAAACCTTACCTCCGTTTTCCAGTTGGAGATATACGCCTTTGTTTAATGTGCGGAAACCATCCTGACTAAGGCTACGTCGGTATGTGTATTTACGTCTACACAGGTCGAAGATTTGCAGACAACTGCCGGACTATATTGAATAGTTTGGAAAAAATAAAGAGAGTTACACTTCGATGGGTTCCACGACATGCAGGGATCGAAGGTAACGCTGACGAAATTGCAAGAATTGATGCCAAATGCACTCAATTTGGCCCTAAACCTTCGTTACACATCTTCTCTGATTGTGGTCCCTTAATGTGTAAAATTAGCGTCTCTGGGAGACCAATTCTTCAACCACTTGAGAGCAAAAGATATATATAATAAGATTTAGCCGATTTATCAAACATAACCATAAGATATACATCGTCTAAACAAGCCGCTCAAATTGTGACATTGGTGCGCGAAGTCGTTGATCCAAATCAACGAAGTGCGTGGAGTAAACGTGACTGCACGAACAATAAGAATGAGGCTTAAAAAAGCGGAAATCACGCAGCTCACAGACGAACTCGTTTATGAATTATGTTTGAATTACGTATAATATCTGATACTGTACTTGTAAAACTCCACCGCCGGGTCCAGAATGGCTATTTAAGAACTCGTCAGGCAGACCTAAGAGTTTTGCCAGCCAGTCCATTGCCACCACTTCCAACTCTGTGCATGCTGGACTTGCTATCTGAAACGTAAGGTATATTATTTAGAGCAGTGCCGAAGCCTTTGAAAATGATAAAAAGTGAAACAAAATAATAGTAGGATGAAACCCAAGCCATAAGACTTGTAGTTTTGCCAGAAATCGAGATAAACCGTTTTTTACCCTAAAACACCCCCCTTTTCCACTTCCCGACCTCAGATCGCCCGTAATTTATTTTTCCCTTAATTTTTGTTATATTCTCGTCCTTTACCAATGGGTTTCATCCTACTGTAATTTTTTTTCGTTTCAAAAATTATCGACCCTGGTCTAATTGTAAAAAATATATTTTAAATATCCAATGTCAGAGTGAAGGGCCTTACTATTGCCACGTTGTGCATCATAGATAAAAAATACCCTCACAATATGCGCTCTATGCACAAGAAGCCAGTCATTTACAGAGTATGCCAGGTGTTTTAGTATTTACAAGTTCTAGCCAAAACCAGAAACTGAACTACTCTGATAGCGTAGAGAAAGGACACTCTACCTAAGTATCCATCCCTACTCTGAGATTACTAACTGGGCACAAACTTGAATTGCCAAGTTTGTAATGAACGATAGAGTTATAGATATTACAACACCTGGATCTAGTACACTTTTATTTATCCTCTTATATCTTATAATATATATTTAAGCGACAAAATTGTAAGAAACAGGTAATACTGAATGGGTGACATTGAAACTTTTAGAGGAAATGCGAAGGTTTGGGAACAGACGTGAAGAAATTGGTCTGAATTCAACAGGCATACATGCGAGACTTAGACGCCCAATTTTGAAATGTTTGCGAAGAGGTTGAAGCTCATGCAAAATAATAGTAATTCTGCAACCTTCATTAGACGAAAAGCTTTGAGAACCAACACAAGGAAATTGATATAAATTCAAAAAGCGTGCAGGCAAGACTTAAACGACCAGCTTTCAAGCGTTTGTGAAGAAGTTGAATCTGATGCATTAATATTATTCTTGCGACCAAGAAACTCTCGTTACCAAGAAATGTGCTACAGAAAATGCTCGTGGAGAGACCACGACTGTAATAGACTAACTTTCCGAAGTTTGGAAACACCACTGTCTGTCTGTATTTCAGTACCCTCAGTCACACTATTTTGATGAAACCTAATTAAGAAGAGAAAATTCACAGCAAAGGGATTAAGTCAAGGACGAGATCAGACACGTAAAAAAGGAAATGATAGGGAGTAACTATCTACCTATTGTGATCGCATATATATGTATAGCCTCAAGGATGGGCTCACATTGCTTTCATTCCTCTCCACAAAAAAACCCTGGCAACTATCGCCTAATTGCGCTTATTTCAGATGCAAGCAAATGTTTACATCATATTTTAAATGAGCGTAAGGATGGATACTTACGTATTAAGTATAAGAATGCTATATATGACATATGCTTTGTTGACTTTTCAAAGGCGTTTGATCCTGTCAAATGTCCAAAATTCTCAAAAGACTCTTTTGAAAATAAGAGCCAGTTTACTACTTGCTGCAGGAATTTGTCAAGAATGCACTACCTCTCCTCTGCTGTTTTTTATCTACACAGAAATTGTTATTAGAATGACCACTGAAAATTGGACAGAGAGTGTGATTAGTGGTCTGAAAATATTTAACTTGTGGTATGCCGACTACACTAGGTACTCTGTTTGCAACTAGTACCTGATGGATAATAGACCTATAACGCAGGATTAGCATATATCAGCCTCAAGTTTGCACTCAAAAATAATTGTGATCGCTCGCCAGAAATCATAAAAATTGCCAACTGTGACGTAGTCCAATCAAAAATTATTTATCTTCGAGCACTGAAAAAGAGAAATGTGTTTACGAGATCAAGAGGCGTAATGCATTCTGTAGATTTGCCATGGAGAAACAGCAGCGTGATAAAATTGACTAAAACCGTTTTTCTTGCGAGCGTTGCTGTTCTCGGTTTTTATTCCACGCAACAGAAACCTTACGGGAAAGTGAAAAGAAGCAGATAGTTTCCGTCAAGATGTGATGTTGGAGAAGAATGTTTGGAGTAACGTGGACAGAATTCTGTAGCTAATTTTCCATACCCCAAAAACTTGTTATCAATCAGAAACGCAATCAGCGTTCTTTCATTCTTCGGGCATGCTTTTCGACGTGTCTACCAAACGCCTTGAGGTATGGGGATGGGTTGCGGGCACATGAGCACAATTAAAATGGTCTATAAAATGGGCTGCCCAAATACAGACAGCTGTGGATGGACTATTAGACTACTATATTAGAAAAGTGTGTGTGACCACCAAAGAGGAGAAATAAGCAAAGCCTTGTGTACCTTAATCGACATAAATAACATGTACATTGTACACTCCCGAAAGGACAAACTATGTATTAATTACTAAGCAAAAGCAGCGTGAATATATCTGGGCCTATACTTGGATGTAAGACTCAAACAAGAAACAGAACTCATATTACAATTCAAAGAGTTAACATGACTCTAGGGCGCAAGTCCGAATGTTTGCTTCAGTAATAATCTGTTTACAAGGTGATAGCAATCTCCATGTACGTAATATAACTTTGGGGCTGTGCTAACAACTCTTAAAAATACCGCACTAAGAACTATTTGAAGTGCAAATTTCTTTGTAAGAAACACAGAAAATCCTAGAGATTCAAATTACATAAAACGCAGAGATACACAGAGAAAAAAAGCCCAACGCACACGAATTGGCTATTCAACCTATTAATTTCATAGGTAATTCCAATTCGGCCCAAATGATAGCAGAACCCTGTAATGGAATTAGACTTAATCCAATTTTATCCAAGAAAATATATTGTGATAGAAAAGAAAAAATCTTATTCTCTTTTTGCTTAGAGCAGTATATATATATTAGGAGTTTAATTTGTAGTATAATGCTGAAAATAAGAATATATTTATTTCGATAAATGCTTTAAAAAGTATTATCAATGTATTTAATATTACTGTCTAAGGTGGTGTTTATCGACATTACATACAGTTATTTTGACGTGGCAACAGTCACCGTTCCAAAATAAAGGCAGTTTAAGTATTTACCAAATACAGTAGTTAAACAAACATCTTAATTAAACATCGAAAATCTATCAAGGGTTTGAAGCTCTGTTTGATCACGTACATCAAGTGAATAAAAATGTTTGCCGGATCCAAAACATCATGTACAAATTGTAAAATAATATTATCAATGATAATTTCAATTTATATTACCCAAGTGAATCCCAAAACACCGAGACCGTCGCCAAGAAGACCGCCAATTACACTGGGTAACGAGTATCCAGCGGGGTAGTATGCGTGAAATTGTGGTGAATTCCAGTTTGTTATCTGAAAACATATAATAGGTACGGGAAAGTCTTTTCGTATATAGTATGTTTAAGCTTCTCATAAAATATGTTTGGTTGTATTTTATTTTATATCTAAAGGTTATTTATTTTTCAAAAAATAAAACTAGTAGAATATTTCCACCTTTTTTCATTTTGTTTTTCTCTTCAATGAAGAAATTTTATAAAGAAATTTTTTACAAAAAATTAAAAATGTTGATATAAAAATTGAATAAGCCTGAAGCAGACTGTCCAATATTATACCAGCCGAAATCACCGGTGTTTGCCTGTTTCCTTGTTCTGTCCAAAGCTTTCGATCTAGTTGCATACGTTGTGCTTTAGGAAAATATGGAGCGAGCTGGCGTACAACCAGAGCTGCTTAATATAATGCGATTTGGTACGCAAACCAGTTAAATTGTGTCAGATGGTGAAGTGAGCTCTCTGAACTGTACGGGTTGGAGTGCGGGGTGTGGCAGGGTAGGTTAACCTCGCCTAAGCTCTTCAACTTGTTCCTGAATAAGCTGATCGTTGAACTCAGCAATAAGCTAGTTGGGTGCTGGATAGACAGCATCTGCGTAAATAATCTAAGCTATGCAGACGACATGGTATTGTTGGGTACCACGGCCGGCTCGATCAGAAAGTTGCTTTAATCATGTGAGAAGTACGCTGCTAAACATGGATTAGTGTATAACGAGGCCAAAAGTGAATACCTGATATTTAAGGCCCCTCGTAAGCAAGTGCAATATGAGCCTAGTATCCCACTCAATGGGACTTTACTCAAACGACTCACCCAGTTCAAATATCTAGGTCACTATGCTACGGAGAACCATAGGTCCCTATGGTCAAGTGGACATAGAACGAGAACGAAGAGCCTTAGCTGTAAGGTGTAATATGTTGACCCGCAGGATCACCTGATTTAGCAAAGAAGCATAAATTACGCTGTTTAAAAACCTACTGTCAAACCTACCTACACGGGAGGGCCTGTGGACCAACTACAGTCAAAAGGCACATGATACGCTGAGGTCACAGTATAACCAGCGGTGGATTTACACTAGGGGCAGTTGGGGCAAGTGGCCAGGGCGGCGGATTTTTTCCGGTGCCCAGGGGCGGCATTAAGTTTAAATCCGGCCCTGAGTATAACAATAGTTTCAGGATACTGTTGGGCTTGCCGCGGTTTTGATCGGCGTCAGGCATGTTTGCTGAAGCACTAACGGATTACTTCTATGCCATCATAAGGAAACGGATGACATCGAGCTAAAACAGTATCCTGAATATGATAGCGGGAAAACTGGATTCGCCAATATTGCAGCGGTTCATTTAAGTTCTTGTCCGGTATACACGCTGTCTCAGATTGTTTCCGAAGTAATTATGTTTCCTACTATGAATTATATTTAGCAAATCGTATTATAATCTTTATTACAATTTCATCTTATTTTCTACATTTATATAAATATCATATGTATAAAAAACAATATTACAAATATAAATATAAAAATTAGAGTCCCGCCGGCGTTGGTTCACGACAATTCCGCCGGTGGTTAGGGCGACAGACTGAGGAGAACTTCCGCACGATGCGTGCCGTTCCCAAAACAGCTGCTTTCTGTAACTGACCCTTTATCCAGTTATTAAGTGAGAGCCTCTTGAGATGGTCGACGCTCTTTGCTATAAGACCGTTAACGGATACGATGAGTATTATACTTATTATTATTATAACAAAATATAGGCCTCCATTGCTATAATAAAAAAATATTTAAAAAGAAAATGTCTATAATACTTTCGATATTAAAAAGATACTAAATGGCGGACATACTCCAGGAATGACAACATCCTTGAAGTCTTGAAATATTTGTTGCCACGGTTCTGGCTGCTCAGGTGCATCTTTTGGTAATTTCTTGATGATATCTCCTGGCTGTACAGATGGTAAAACATCCCTGAAAAACATCATATGTACTTATTTGTAATTATTGCGATTGTGGCCCGTTTATGTAAATTAATAAATCAACGAGCCGCCTGGATACATAATGTATACGCGATAATTAAGATTAAGTTTTAAGTGAATACTCGCAAAATTTTACTTAAATAGTTAGTTAAGGTTATATACTTAATAATATTATCTTGCCCCAATCTAGGCATAACCTGTACTATGGGTACAAGACAACGATATATTTAATACAATCTACTTACATAAACATACATAAATATATATAAACATCCATGACTCGGAAACAAACAGCCATATTCATCATATGAATTATTACCACCACCTACCGGGATTCGAACCCGGAACCTCTAGTTTAGTAGTCAGATTCACTAACCAATCATCATAGAATAGAAATAGAACGGGATATGTGGATTAGGTCTTCGCCTTACAGTCTTTTATAAAAAAAACATGGCTTAAACATCATCATCATCAGCCGGAAGACGTCCACTGCTGGACAAAGGCCTCCCCCACAGATTTCCTCGATGATCAGTCCTGTGCTGCCCTCATTAAACGTATTCCGACGATCTGGTCAAGATCGCCAGTCCATTTTGTGGTGGCCTACCAACACTGCGTCTTCCAGTATGTGGTCGCCATTCGAGGACTTTACTGTCCCAACGGCCATCTGTCCGTCGAACTATGTGCCCTGCCCACTGCCACTTCAGTATCGCAATCATTTGGGCGATGTCGGTAACTTTGGTTCTCCTACTGATCTCCTCATTTCTGATTCGATCTCTCAGGAAAACTCCGATGATGTCTATTTATAGTCACAGTTAATTCTTTATTACTCTTTATGAAATAATTAATATTATTTCAATACCCCCATGCCCCATATATTGTGAATGCAGCACCTTACAAACTAATTTGTTAAGTATATTACAGCCATTATAAAATACTCTATTGAATTAAAAAGAGTGGCCGTTGAGTTTCTTGTATGTTCTTCTTACGAGCTCAACTTTTTACGAACATATACGGTAAATTCAGTAATTTAAAACAAATATTTGTAGTGACGATTCAAAAGCGCTTAATTGAATAAAGTTTATTTGACTTTGAATGTATCACTTTTCATCGGAAAGAGATCAAGGCCTCGGCTATCTTCTGGAGCCGCTGGGAGCTATCCGTGATTGTATGTCTCTTCTGGGTCGATACGCTCTTGACAGAGCTGTCGTGGTTATCAAGAAGTTGCAATAGGGGAGATGTAATGTAATAGCGGTTATTAGAGTGCACTTATGCAAAGAGCCGCCCATAGCAGATAGTCAAGCAGCTTGTAGTATAGTTGATGCATTGGGCCTTCTGCTAACTTGAAATTGTATTTAGTTACGCATAAAAGGTCTAGATTGCGCTAGTTTTTTTAAATGTAAATAAGGGACAAGACGAGCAGGACGTTCAGTTGATGGTAATTGATGTATCCTGCCCATAACAATGCAGTGCTGTTCAGGATTCTTGAAAAACACAAAAACTCTGAGTGGCAATACAATTACGCTCGTCACCTTGAGAGATAAGATGTTAAGTCTCATTTGCCTAGTAATTTCACTAGCTACGGCGCTCTTCAGACAGAAACACAGTAATGCTTACACATTACTGCTTCACGGCAGAAATAGGCACCGATGTGGTACCCATAATCTAAACGACATCCTGTACAAAGGAGTCTCTCACTGTTTGACGCGCATGTGCGCGCTACGTGCGATTAATCGAACCTATAACTATTATTTAAGTGTTTTTGTGTGCCACGCGTCAGCTGCATATATTGTGAAGACTCGCTTGTGATATCAATCTAGTTCCCGACTATACCGTGGACGCTATTCCTGTTTGCTGTGTTTATCCGCTCTGCTGCGACGACGACAAGCCACGAATCAAGACTGATCTGCGAGTATTCCTCCTTAGGAAACTCTAGATTCAAGTGGTTGGTTCTTTCATTTGTTGTCGCCATAATTATCCGCTTCTTTTTCATTCTACGTTCCCCGCAGTAGACTGTCTATTTACACGAAGCCTACTATCATTTATGTGCAGGGTGTAAACGCCCTACCAGCAGATACGAACTGATCGGTCCATCGCATAGGTGACCTTCCACTTGGACGACAGCGAGTTGTATGGACTGGCTGCCTCGTCTCGATACGTTTCGAAAGAAGGCTAGTATGCGAGGTTGCATGATGGAAGATAAACGCTGTTTAATTTTTAATTCCTGAAGTAACGAAACGTTGGTACGTTATTCGGTTCACGATACACGAAGCATCCATCCAGCACCATATTTCCAGAGCGTCTTATTACTTTCTTCTTTTCAACCTCTCCCAATATTGTGTTTCCTATAAAATTGCCTTCAGTGGCAAACAAAAATATGGGTAAAGTCTTAGATCATTTATACGTCTAGATAGACTATGACAGCTGTGAAAGCGTCGAAAAGAACGACAACGTTTGGAACTAATCCCTATTTTGAGCATTTCACGCACACTAACACAAAGTGTCAAACAAATCGCTAGTGTAAGACGTAGCTTGTCACGCACACCAAACTAATATTACTGGCCTGTTTTTATCGGTTGTCTAACAGCAAGAGACTATCTAGACGTATAAATTATCTAAGATTCTTAGCATAGATCATATTATTTTTATGGACATGCCATACGCCTCTTTATTTCCTCAATGCGCCCACCATTGTTGATTGTACAACGATTTGATTGTATGTCTGTATGTTTTAATGTGTAAAAAATACTTAATCGAAGAATATGTTATTTATGATAAGATAATTGCAACAAATTATTTATTTACTTTTATTTGTACGAAACACAACATTAATAGTCTTATCTAGGTTGTACCTTCTATTTTATTTTAATTGCTAGATATTTATGTATATAATCAACTAGCAAGTCGTGAATATTTATTAGAAATTTAAATTTTTTTAGCTTTTGTTAAACAATTAAAATGAAGGAATTTATCAAGACGTGTGTATTTTTTTGTTTATTACTACAGAACTCCATCGTTTAGAATATTATTATACGCAAGTATGAACTGTTCCTACAAAATATAACATTTACACAACCACAAATCTTAATTATAACATCTCTAAAAGAGGAGATAACTATTACAATATAGTTAAAAGTTAAATTAAAATTATATTTTATTGAAACACTAATTACAAATCAATTAAATAAATAAATTTATATTGTAAGGTATTGTTATTCTATATAAGTATTTATGATTTACTCTTAATTATTACTAACGATGCAACGGTGAAACGTTTATGTTATGTTACGGTGTTAACGTTTATGTTATGTTACGGTGTTACGGTTACTAACTAATACCTTGTTGTGTATAAATAAATGTAAAGTTACCATACTAGGTCTTAACATAATATACGGTTCTTAACATATTATATATATTAAACAATAGTTTGGAAAATTTCACATTACCCATTAAATGAGATTAAATAGATGCACTAGTTCTCATGCGCCAAAGCTCTTGTATTCCTTGAAGGCTTTAAAGTGTCACTATAGCCGAAATGGATGGTATTTTAAATTGAAAATTTGAATAGAGTTAAGGAGTAAGTGACAAGTACAGTGTCATGACAAAAACATATCTAAAATTGCAAAGTCCATCATCATAACTGTCAGTATAATTGTGGAGTTTGTCAACAATAGTGTGACCAGCCTAGCGAAACTCTCTAAGAAAGAAGCGATTCACTCGATTGTATATGTGCAGTGATTGATATATTGACAGATGAAATCTTGTAATAAACGGAGATAGCCTAAATCCACTACGTTTTGAGCAACTTATCGCCTTCAAACTTAGGTGGATTATACTTCATGGCCACTACTATTTCAAACTTATGTCAAATGACTGCACGTTTCATACTATACTAAATTTCAATTTTTACACAGGCAGTCCTGCCTCTCATTACGTAGTACTTACATCCTTTTTGGATGTAACGAGTGTAATCGATGTCCAGTTGTATCTAGTCCAGTTAGTAAGTCTTTTGTTGGGCGATGTATATGCTTCTACAATATGATCCCAGAAATTGTACAAATAAATTAATTTGTTACGAAATTTAATAGAATTGTTAAAAAACGTTTGTGTGGGAAAGGTATATACTATAGCATAAACGATTTTATTAATGACACCACGGACTGGGAATAAAGCGAACACTCTCAGGCTCTTTAATTATAAATGTTTATTGTACGATACACATTGTAATCCATATCCAACAAGCCCGCTGAGTTTCTTGCGCCCATTCTTCTCAGGTCTGAGGAAGTCTCTTTTGAATGGGTGGTAGTTTTTGACGTTCAATAAGTGATTTTAAATCCTATTTTGAATCAAAATATTTGAATTTGAATTTGAATCTAAGTTTTTTATGAACAATAATTAAACCCCAGTGAATTTTAAGCTCATAAATTGCCATTAAGTATATAAGTGATATAAATAAATAAAAATTAATTTCAGTATCGAGAAAACTGCTTTTTTGCAACGCTTCGCTTATGACTAGTTCGATAAATATTCTCTACAATATTTTACAAATGTTTCCAAGTTAAACATAAAATTGTATATCGATAAGGGTCGAGAATAATAAAACATCGTTTTTAAGTTTTGAGGTTATCAAGTATGAGGAAATATTTAAGTTCTCGATAGGGTCTTGATTTGGTATTATTTCTCGATCCACAAAATCTAGAATCTCTCTATTGATACTAATCTCATTATTTATTTATTATGTTTATTTACAACCACTTACAATAATACACACAAATATAAAAAGTAGAACTAAAAACTAGGAACTTAATGTTGTGATTACTTACAAATAAACACAGCATGCAAAGAAATAATTAATTTTAAGTATCAGATATATAGAATAAGATAAGAATTAATTTTTTTTTATATAATAAATGAGTAGGTTACATTTTTCACGACACACTAGTGATTGTTTTTCGCTTTTGGCAATATTGGCATTTTTTTTTAAATAGGGCAATTTATAATATTCCAGAAATAATTGCCCTCTTTGTACTATGTATCCCTTAGGGAGATATGGGGATAGCTGAAAACCAGCCCTTTGTTTTAATGAATGTTTTTATAATAAGTTGATTTTGTATAGTTAAATTAACTTCAAGTCAATAAAGTTTATTATTATTATTATCATAGTACAGCACAGAACAGTTTAAAGAGATGGGCAGAGCATATGTTACTTGTTTGCCAACTACTTTTCTTCAACGTTTGATAATACTTCAGCTCATCCAACCACACAAATTAGTACAACTGTTCATAATACTAACTTTATTGGCAAAATTAATATTGGTCGAAAAAGCATCCTAAAACAGTTAAATGAACTTGATGTTCACAAAGGGGCTGGACCAGATGGCATTCCACCGTATTTCGTGTCTAGGTGCAGCCTAGCTTTGAGTTTTCCACTTTTTCTTATAATAAATAGGTCTCTTTCTACTGGTATATTCCCTGATATATGGAAAACTGCCAAAGTAGCTCCTATCCATAAAAACGGAGATAAAGACATTATTTCGAATTATAGGCCCATCTCAATTCTGTCCGTATTTGCGAAGTTATTCGAAGTATTGCTCTATCCGTATTTAAAGAGCCATACAAAACAACTTCTCGTACATGAGCAACATGGATTCACTCAATCCCGTTCAACGAGCACTAACTTGGTTGTATACCATAATGAAATAGTAAATGCAGTTGATGCTGGTGTATAAGTAAGCGCTATTTACATGGACTTTGCAAAAGCCTTCGATAGAATTAGCCATATTATTTTATTGCAAAAAATAAAGTTATATGGAATAGACGGGACGCTTTTGGAATGGTTTAATTCCTACTTATCGAACAGAACTCAATACGTAGCGGTGAAGGGCTTCAAATCCGACAATTACGCAGTGATCTCAGGAGTACCTCAGGGTTCTCATTTGGGGCCATGGCTGTTCAATTTATTTATTAGCACTTATCTCTTTGCAGATGACCTGAAATTATGCAGAACTATAACAAGCCCTTTAGATTGCGATTTATTACAAGAAGATCTTAATGCAATATACAAATGGTGTACTAGTAATAAAATGACATTGAACACAAGTAAATGTTACTCTATCACATTCACTCGCAACCGCGATATACTCAGAACTCAATATAGCATTAATGGTTTAATTCTAGAGGATAAAACTGATATTAGAGACTTAGGGGTTTTTTTTGATAACAATTTAACGTTTCTGCCTCATATTGATAATGTTATTAATAAATCTTCAAAAATGCTAGGCTTCATCATCCGTAACTGTAAAAAATTCCGCAATCCAACAACTAAAATAACCCTGTATAATGCTTATGTGCGCAGTAATCTAGAATACTGTAGCATCGTTTGGTCTCCTCAATACAACATTCACCAATTAAGAGTTGAACGCATTCAAAAACGGTTCTTATGGCACCTTGCTTTTTCTTGTGGGGTACATAAGCAATTGCCATCGTACTGCGATAAGTTGAGACACTTTAACTTGAAAAGTCTTTTTGTTCGACGACAAATGCTAGATCTAATATTTTTATACAAAATAATTAGAAATCAGTTCGACAGTCCATCACTCGTGCACTCCATCAGCTTACGAGTTCCTCGCCGAGTACCAAGGCGTGCGCAGGTCGGAGCTGGCCTGTTCCATCAGCCATTTGCCAAAACTAACCTTAAGCAATTTTCTCCCATACCACGTCTATCAAGAACTTATAACTCCATCTGTGGTGAAGTAGATATTTTTAAAGATTCTTTACCTGCTTTTAAAAAAAATATTACGAGATTGTTAGGCGCCAAAATATGATTAATATTCTTCTTCTTCTTTTTTTTTCCTTCTTTTCAAATTCGTATCTTGATTTTATAATTTTTGCTTTATTTTATATAATTGTTTTCACACCTGCACACACACATCTCACATTTTGACACCAAGTCACGGAAGCAAAGACTGTGCATGTTGTGACACCTTAATTTGTTGTACATTCAACTCATTATTTGTTAATATTTGATATATTTTAAGCATATTAGAATGTAACAACTACTGGTTGTCCTATAAATAAATAAATAAATAAAGAGATGTCTTTTACCTGTTCTATATTGTCCAGTAAAACAATTACTCAACTATTATAGGTATTTATAAAACTTTAAGCGCATAAATTCTTCCTCATGAAAAGGCAATAATGTCCGAGTAATTCCTCTGGATTAGTTAAGGTCGGCGATAATGAATCTCACTTAAATATGAATACAGGAAAAAAAAGTATCTGCGAGTTCAAAGAATGAGTTGGAAAGTATTGATTTTGAAGACAAATTTATAAATTAAAATATTATGCTTGCATAATTAATTATTTTCAACTTCTGTTTTTCTAGAGAGCAAAAAAAATTAACCTTAAGACAGTAGATGATATCTTTATAAATTACCTGTCCCTTGCTGTGTCATAATAATTGGCCAAAAAATCAATCACTTCTCTGCCGAACTCCCGAAACTGTTGTGAATCCATCTCGCCATTCACTTCAAGAGGAAACACCACAAAACCAAAAATATGTGTAAATAATTTTACAGAAACAGTAGTGTTAACGAACGAACGTACGCACTGCGAGTGAAAATACAATGGTGAGGATCTTCCATGAGGAGTTGCTTTACACTCGTTCACCTGAAACCTTGTTTGTAAAATAAAGGCATTCCACACACTATTATTATCCACAGCATGAAAATAATACTATATTTTTATGACGAGACGATCACGTTCAGCTGCTGGTAATTGATACGCACTGCCCATTTCAATGCAGTGCCACTCAGGATTCTTGAAAAGCCCAAAAATTCACAGCGGCACTACGATTGAGACATAAGATGTTAAGTCTCATTTGCCCAGTAATTTCATTATCTACGGCGCCCTTCAGACCGGAACACAATGATGACGGATTCAAAGCAGTGGAAAACAATTGTGTTAATTTTGTTAGGCAATTCTCCGTTTGAAAGTATTCTTAGACGTTTGCTGACAGGTAAGTAAAATAGGGTTACCTACAATAGGTTGCCCACATATGTATGATTTTAAAAAATACTTAAATTTAATTGTATACATCCTAAAAGTTATACTTACACATTAAATTATTGATTAAAAACGTTCTAATATAATTAAAAACTAAATATTATTTTCCGGCTATATATTTCGGCTATTCAAATTTCAAACGCACCATTTTGCGCGGGGTTTCTGTGACGTCAGAGTCTATGTCAAGAATCTATTGTAATAATATATATGGCCGGTTTTTCCTTCGGTTATACTGTGTAGTAGTTTTACTGGACCGATCGGAATAATTTTTGTATCATTAGATGCAGTGTGTTTCGGAGAGGGTTTTAGTATATGATATGTTGGTGATTACTTATCTGGAACCTATTTTTTACTTAGAAATGCCTATAAATTCGGAATGCAACTAATTCAGTCAGTGACATTTCATTACATAATATTAAGATAATTTCATACAACATGCAACATGAACGTGTGCGGGGTATTGCCCGGTCAGCACTCGTCTTGTGTAAACAAATTGTAACAATTTTGGTAAAATGTATTAAATTATATTTTGTGATTTATAAAATAATTGACCAAAGGCAAAAACTTACTTAAAAGTATTTTCTGGTGCTAAAATTACTTCGAAATTTGCACTAGATAAATTATTTTTTTTCTAGTTCCAAGGGATCCAACTATCCTAGCAACGTGGTGAAACAGTAACCATTTGACCGCGTGCAACGCAGAGCTGCTCGAATCGTTTATAGCAGGTGTGGAGGAGCGCCACACATCGACACTTCTGAAAATACATAGTTTTGCTTGTTCTATCACAATATTATGACGTCTTATTTAAATTAAATTCAATTAGAAGGGATATAGTATCTCCAACAAAATGCTTATATTGTTGTGGCATATATTCAATTATGAAGTGACTTTAATGAATATGTAATTTTTAATTTTATTGTTTTTTAGTTTAAAAATGTAAACTTAAAAAAGAACCTTAAAATTGATATGATTACCATATGATTCTCGTTGAGATATTTAATACAGTAAAAACAATGGATATAGTAATTCCAATAAAATTATATTTTCTGCATTTATAGATTATGTTGTCTAGTTTCACAAATTTATATGAGAAAATATGAATTGAAACAACTTAAAAATTTATTATCACAAAATTGGATTGTAAGCTACAACTCACTCTTTTAAATTCAGCAGAATTAATATCTGGGTTAAGAAAAACACAAAAAAAACGCGTCATCAAAAACATAACATCATAAACGCGTCTTTTTTTGGAAGATTATCTAATTGCTCTTTAACAAATCCACTTTCAGTCATTGTTAATAATAATTGTACAGATCATGTAATGATGAAAAACCGACATAAAATGTAATATATCGCTAACCATCGAAAATAATATCTAGGAACCATACCAGTGATTATCGAGACTGACGTTATACTGCGCTTCAACCAATAGCATTGCGTTTCGATGTTTTATATTTCGCGCGTATTTTTTGGACCTATGCTTATTTCATACTAATAATTCAGCAAAACTAAAGTTTTGCAAATATATAATGCTGTAAATAAGAAAAAACTATGTAAGATAAAATAAATACAAAAAATAAAAACAAGTAACATGCATATAACCTATTGATATTTCCCCGTACCTTATATTCTGCAAGGTACTGTACTTATTGTAATGTATTGAGTATTTTAAAAATACTCTAAATTATTTAAAAGTGTTTATTCTATTGCAAAGTTTATGCATATCAGACAAATAATTTAAAATACACCGAATAAAATAAAGATAACTTGGAATCTGGAAGAGTGAAAGACCTCAACATTGAATAAAATCTTTCAATAAACAATACAATAATTCAATCTCAGCAGGAAGTTGCTACGCTGTTGAGAAATTCTTTCCTGACATTCCAATTTCTATCACAAGCACTCTTGTCTCCTCCACCAGTGTTGCTGAGTCACTTCTTCTGGAAAATGTTAGAGAATGTCAACAATTTTTCAATTATAGTTTTGTTAGCCCTGGAGAAATAATTAGGTTTAGGTTTAAAGAGTTTATTTCTTAAAAAGAAGAAAAGTTCACTTACATGAGAACAATGATTCGAAATAAATATAAAAGAAAACATAAATTTAATAGTTTTATAGTTACGGTGACTTTAAAGTTAAACAATAATAAATTAAAAACACGCTATGTTCAAAGGTAACAATCTAACTATTGTGATTGACAGTGCTTTTTTAATTTAGCTTTAAATTTTGGAAGATTTTTCCTCAAATATATCTTTCGGCAAGTATATAGTAGCGCTCCCTCAAACTGTATAGTTTTCGTACCATAACTTGTCCTAGCTTTAGTTAATTGTAGTTTATGTTTGTTTCGGGTACCATGTTTATGTGATTTTGTCTTGAAAGTGATTTGGGTATGTATGGAATTTAAGAGAATTTCCCTAACTAGTATGCATACTTTGTATTTGTCGGACTTATTGATAGTTGATCAGTTTTCTTCTATAGTTCTCTTGTCGGGAAGTAATAATCGAGTTGGAACAAAACTTTTAACAGTTTGTTTTGAGATCTTTGAAGTTCTTTTAAATTAGTTTTATATGCACATCCCCAAATCTCTATTAAGTATTCCAGCAAAGTTTTGGCTAATGAGTTATAAATTATAACTTTATGTGGTATACATCGTGCAGATTTACGCAAAGCTCCAGTCAATGATGTTATTTTTGACTGCAGATAATCTATATGAGCTCGCCATGTTAATTTAGAATCCAGACCAAGATATTTTTCTGCTTCTGACTGTTTCAATTCTTTGTTATTTATAATTAAGGGAACAAATTTTGGAACTTTTTTGTTTTTTGCAGTAAAAAGCATATAAGAGGTTTTAGCAACATTTATAGTCAGTTAATTGTACTGTAGCCATTCATTTAGTGTTATCTAAATCCGCTTGTGTGTTCGACATGATTTCATGGATTGAATCTCCAAAATCAAATAAGTATGTGTCATCAGCATATAAGGATACCTCTCCGGTCAATCCCAGGTTTCTAATATCATTTATGTAGATCAAAAATAATAAAGGGCCTAGGATGGACCCTAGAGGTATACCACAAATAATGTCACATGGTTTGCTTTTAAAATTTAAAATTTTTCTATTTGTTGTCTATTTGTAAGGTAAGACTCAAGAATTTTAAAAGCTAATCCAGATATACCGATACTTTGTAACTTATTAAGCAAGATATTGTGTGAAACAGTGTCGAAAGCCTTTTTTAAATCTATAAATATACCTACAGCTATCTTTTTCTGGTCAATAGTAGTTTTTATTTTGGTAATAAGATCAATTACTACCGAAAGAGTATTTGATTTGGCACGAAAGCCATACTGGGCTTTAAAAAGAAAATTATTTCTATTAGATAATTATTTAGGCGAATATATATAAATCAAATATTTTTGATATAATGGACAAAACAGATATGCGACGATAGTTCCCGGGGTCAGATTTAGAGCCATCTTTGTGAATAGGGCAAACTTTAAGCTATTTTAAGGCTATTTGGAAATTTACCATCTTTCGTACATTTGTTGATACATAAACTGAGATTTTGACTTATTGTATCATTAATACAATTTATTGCTTTGACCGTAGTACCATCGATCCCTGAACTTGCATTTGTATTTAAGTTTTTAATGATTGTTTGTATTTCATCTCTGCAATAGTCTTTAATAATTGTATTAATCGTGTTGTGTTTCCTGACCTTCTGAAACATAGTAAAATTACACCAATATTTAAGTCGGGATGCTCTTCTAAGCCCGAATAACTATCGTCCTGTGTCGGTTTTGCCGAACCTTAGTAAAATAAAAAAAAAATCATTTGATTACTTACTTTAACTATCATAAGTTCACTTTTAACTTTTTAACTTCATTTGAAACAATTTAGCTTTACTAGTGGACGCTTA
Organism: Leptidea juvernica; assembly: GCA_949711755.1. Taxonomy (NCBI): domain Eukaryota; kingdom Metazoa; phylum Arthropoda; class Insecta; order Lepidoptera; family Pieridae; genus Leptidea; species Leptidea juvernica. Next base: position 526,969 of record CATIXQ010000031.1, read on the forward strand.
ACAACGGATGCAGGCGTTGAGCTAATCAAGAATATTTTTGATGCCTGGGAGGATACGCAGAATGCACTTGGAATCTTCTGTGATTTATCTAAGGCTTTTGATTGTGTTCATCATTCAACGCTGGTCAGGAAGCTATGTCAATATGGCATAAATGGAACTGCGCTCGATCTTCTGACTTCATATTAAAACAATAGAATTCAGAAGGTCGACGTGAATGGCAGGAGATCTGCTGGAACTCCTCTCAGTATGGGGGTACCACAAGAGTCCATGTCCTTCCTAATCTTATAGACAAAAAAACATAAGGTAGTATTGTTTGCGGACGACACTTCACTAATTTTCACAGTGAAAAGAAACCACGCTATGTATGACGAAGTGAACCATATTCTGTGTGACTTCGTGTTTTGGTTAAGCGCAAATAACCTATTGTTAAATAGCAAGAAAACGAAATATATAAAATTTACCGTACCAAATGTCAAAACTGTAGTTGCAAGTGTTTTGTTAAGTAGAGAAGTGATAAAACCGTTGGAATCTGCTTTATTTCTTCGCATTACTCTGGATTCCAAATTACAATATTGAAGGTTTTTCGAAAAGACTTAGTTCTGCAGCATACGCGGTTAAAATGATTAGACAATTAACTGACATATATGATACGGCGCGACTAGTTTACTTTAGTTATTTCCATAGTATTATGTCCTGTGGTATATTGCTGTGGGCCAACGCTGCCGATATTAATACAATATTTTTGCTGCAGAAGATGGCTATTCGCACTACCTATTTATAACCTAGGTACTAAAGAATTAATTAATTATTAACTCAGCAAAATTCAAAGAAATTAACATCTTGACTGTTGCTTCTCAGTATATTCTTGATAATGTAATATATGTTCATAGGCACATAAGTGAATTTGATAGAAACTGTCGCAACCATAATGTCAATACCAGGAACAGACATAAACTTATAATGCCTACTACTCAGCTAAGTCGAGTTATTAAGTCTTTTGTGGGCGATGTATATGCTTTTACAACAAGATCCCAGAAAATGTTCAAAACAAAAGTATTACGTTATTCAAAAGAATTGTTAAAAAACGTTTGTGTGGTAAAGATGATTATAACATAAATGACTTTCCTAATGATACCACAGATTGAGAATTGCACTCTTAAGACGCATAGGTGGGAAAACATAAAACATCACCTGGATAGCTGCAGAAGCTGTGTGTATGCTTAGAGGAGAGATGCAGTAAAAAGATCTATTGTAGTACATCACAGTAACTCTCCCAAACCGGCCGCTTCTATGAACAATATCCCTGGGGAAGAGACTGAAATAAAATCTGTTGGTTTAGATCAAGTCCCTTTAGGCGCACTTCCTATATTATGAAGCGGACTACATTCGCTAAGGATGTGACACGATGCGGCATCTTCTTGAAATCTCAATCTCTGTCTCTGTATGTATATCTATCTCCGTTTAAAGAGAGCTCTATCTCAGCTTAAAATTTAATAATAATTGAAGAATAATAATAATTGAATTTCAACTTTAAGATTACATCAATATTTGAGGATGTGAATAGGAGTGAGAGAAAAAACAACTACCTAATACTTCACTAACTCCCACAAAGTGTTCACATATTTGCATCCATCTTACATCTTGATATTCGATCCTCTGTGTTTGCTCTGGTCCCTCACTTCGCTATAATATGATTGTTCTAGTAGAACTCGTCACTTACATATTAGTTAAGGTATATATTATAATTATTAGCTATGACAGGTCTGCACCTTTCTTAGCTGTCACTAGCTACTTTATTGTGTTTTGACTCTACTCTGTCCTTGCTCGCTCCCTTCATTGTATGCGATGAAACGGTGCTAAAGAGAAGAAAAAAAGAAGCTGCTACTGGAGAGTGCCCTCTCTTGGGTGAGAACAGTACTCATCGGGAAAAAGGTATTTTCGTACATAGTGTGTACAAGGCTGTATCGCCTTATTGAGTACACCAAGCTTTTTACAGGCCAATTAGGCCTTCTCTTGCAAGTGACTTACGCCGAGTATGTTGATAGAAGGATGTTAGAGGGAGACTGTTTTGATGATAAAGGCACAAAGTATAGTCTTCATCCCAGACACAAGTTTATTCCAGTTCTCGTCAACGCTATCCGAGAGATTTTGGCACGGCCGGTGAAAGAAGCATACCCTGTCCTGTCGTCTGCATGGCGATGAAAGCCGCTGATTTACAGCATACCATTGAGCATTTACCCTCACATTGATGGATGTTAGACGCCAAATCAGCCTTCAGTCCCCGGACGATGCTTCCCAGTATAGACAGCTAAATAGACAGTTCTCCAAGTCATTGACTCGGCATATACGCCGCCACAATACAGATACCAAAAACCCCGTAGGGTGACGGCACGTGTTAAAAAAAAGGTATGCTAGCGAAGTAACTGCTTAGAGTCAGATATATTAAAATGATATGCTCGGCCACATAACATTCGGCTAATTGATGAATTGATGATCTAGTTCTAGAAGATCATGGATAACTTTAAATTAAAAGAGAGGTTGAGTCATATTATAATTTTATATAGGTGATGAGTCTGTTATAAGATCGATTTATTTAAGTACATTCTCAATTTGGTGAACACAAATTGGTGCTCGTAGTCAATGTCTAGTACGTTAATTACTCCTAGATATGATTGTATTATGTAATATATATGTAAAAGAGATAGGTAGGACCTAGGTAGGTTTCTTGTAGGTCGTAGGTGTCAGCTAAGAAACAAATTTGAGAAACTCCTCTCTAAGGGGGTCAAAGGGGGTATGAAAATCCTATGTTTTTGAAGTTAGAGACCATTAAATCTACATTTCGGTTATTAGCTATAAATAATAAAAATCTGTGTAAGTCATTTTGGGAAATCCCCTTTTAAGGGTGGTAAAATAAGGGAGTAAAGTTTGTATAGAAAAGTTATAACTATAGTTATTTCAACTGGAAATTTGAAATGTAGTTCTTTATTGGGGGCAAATGCATGAAGAAATGATGCTATGAAAATGCTCCTCCAATTTCGGGGTGTACAATTTTTGTAATTTTCAATATTCGAATTGGGGGTTGGAATTTTTTTGAAGGTAGAGACGTAAAAATCGTAATTTAGGTTACTCGCTATAAATAATGAAAATCTGTAGGTACCTATAGGTACGTTATTTTGGAAAATCTCCCCTTAAGGGCGGTTAAATAGGAGATGAAATTTTGTATGGGAAGGTTTTAATTATTGCTTGATAGAAGTTTGGTAGTCTTTTTAGGGAGTAGGTATTAGCTAAGAAAATATTTTACGAAAACCCTCCTAATGGGGTGAAATTGGGTTTGAAATGTTGGATGAAAGTCTTATGATGTTGGGCCGTAGTGGTATTATTTGTACCTTTATAGTTAAAATACCTTTGACACCAACGCCTTTCGATGATAAAATAAAAAAATTTATATGCTTAGTCATTTAGAAGAGGGATTGCTTGATGGAGTCAAGACAGCTTGACAGAACTAGATTTCAGGTGAGGACCTTGCATCTTGATCAAAGCCACCATTATTATTGGCATCAACCAAGGGGAAACAGTCTTTATCTGTAGGATTCCCTTGATACCATTGGATTTCCAATTTGAATTGAAACGTCTGCAATTTCCGGTTAAACTATGCTATGCGATGACAATTAATAAAGCACAGGGCCAAACTTTGAAACTAGCCAGTATAGATCTCAGAAATGATTGTTTCTTGCATGGCCAGTTGTATTAGGCGTGCAATAGAGTCCAGTTCACCAGATTTTTCTTAGTTGAAATGTTGTAGTAAAAAATGTTGCCCATAGTTTTAAAAAAACAGGACTGTCAATTCTTTTTTTCCATATCATCGGATTACCAATTGCAATTTTAACATTTCTGGTTAAGAAATTATGCTACTCGATAATCTTATCATATCTTATAATTAAGCCAGAATCAAACTTTGAAAACAGCCGGTGTGCATCTCAGAAATAGTTTCTTTTACGACCTACCCACGTGGAGGCATAAAACAATATGGAAATTTGTTTGGAAAAAATAGAACTGTCAGCTCTTTATTCCAAAAAAAAAAAGGAAATTGCGACCTATTTTGGTGTAAATTATGAAGCGCGGTTTTTACTAGCGGTAGGACTTTTTTCGATAAGTTTGATTGCCCTTCCAGCAGGAAAATAATCTCATAGGAAATCAGAAACTATGCGCGGACGAAGTCGCGGGCAACTGCTAATAAATAATATATGTGTAATGTATACGATAAGTTTACTAGTGTGGTATTCATATATTATAATTCATATCATAATTGTAATTATTTTCCTTGTCCTTGTGGCGGGCAAGAATGTTAATGTAAAATTAACATTTTTTATTTAAATAACTTTTATAAAGGAAATTTCAGACTACAACAGCCATCTTGTCGCAGTTATAAGAACTAATTTAATTAACCGACTTCAAAAAAGAGGAGTTTTTCGAAATCGATTGTGTTTTTTTTATATATGTACACCGATTACGCTGAGATTTATGATCTGATTTACACGATTCTTCTTTAGTTCCATGCGGAATGTTTGCCAATTGATCCCATAAAAATTAAACATAGTTTGGCCCTAAAGTTTTCATTAAATGAAAATTTTTCTTTACGTGGATGATATAATTGTAGTTTGTGTACAGGTTTTGTAGAAGTTTTAATTTAGGTTGATTATATATTAAGATAAGTGGATCATATGATTATCTATCATTCAGAGCTGACAAAAATTCATCACGATATTTCAGCGTGAAACAAGAACAAGACCAACAAGAACGTGAAATAAAGTTTCGAACTTCGAACTTTTTTCGGAGTCGATTCCTTTTTTCCGTTCCCGTTTCTTGGGATCTATATTATTTAAGGCGAGCGGCAACTTTCATAGGTCAATCCACAGATATTTAAAAAACTTACTATTTAATATATGACAATAAAAAGCAACGAAATCTTATTGTTTACCTGATTATAGACACTATAAAGTAAAAAATATCCAGTCCAGAAAAACGGTTAATACACCTTTAATATTAATAAAATACTATTACTTTTATGTGCATGTGTGATTCCGGCTCGTTTGGGAGGTTGAAAGTCGTCTAACCTGCGCAAGAGACGATTCGTGATAACCCCAGAAAAAACCTTAGAAAAAAGCATGGCTCAAAAGTGATATGGGTCTAAAGTTCTTCAGAAGCGGTTTATCGCCCTTTTTAAAGATTAGCACCACTATACTTCTGTGCCAGGCTCGAGGATGACGGAATTGAATAACTTCTGGAGGATCTTAAGCAGTGGAGTACCACCAGTTCTGAGAAGCTCGGCTGTAATTCCATCATCACCCGGCGACATGTTATTTTTAAGCTGTTTTAGGGCCATACTAATCTTGAATCGACTTGAATTGATAATGTTAGTGCACGTAAAACATGCAAATAAATTGCAAATTAGCGATTTTTCTAAAAACTGTAAGAATCATAATTCTAACACCATTAACAAACTTGTTATGCCTACAACTCGGTCTGGTCGAGTTAGTGAGTGTTTTGTTAGCTTATTTGCTTTTACAACTCAGAAAATGCGCAAAACAAAATAAATGGAAAAAATGTTTACGTGGTAATAAAAAAAAAAAACAAAAATTAAAATTTATTTATTTAGCATTTTAGTAAATAGATTGAAGGATTTCCCTTCTAAGTTCGCTGAACCTGTGTTAGGGAAGACCGCTCTTTCCAACGGATAGGAATGCTAACATGTTTAACAAAAACATAAAATATATGTACTTTAATAAACTAATCTTATGCATACAATAAACAAATTAAAAATTGTTACAATTATTTCTATACATTTGAAGGTAGTTTAATATTTGCGTGGCTCGCATTAAACTTGTAAACGATATATGTACATACATAAAACCACTTGATATCGTCTCAAGAATGTTCGACCACTGTGACTATGAACTAAGGTAATTTGTAGTTTTTCGAATATTTATCTAACAGGAAAACGGTCAATTTACGAGATTAAGTTTCTTTTATTCCAAAATTATTAAATTATCTATTTATATAATGTACTATACTATAATTACTAGAAAAGTTTAAGTAATATTTTTTTAGAACACACATTCACACAAGTTTTCAGTTTTTAAATAATTAAGAGTTTTAAGCCATTTTATAACGCTAGTTTTAAATTCCCTACATGACTTTGTGTATTTATTTAAGATTTTATTTGCGGTACAGTATAATTTGGTAGCCTGTGCATCAAATTGTTCAGACCCAAATTAAGTTTTAGTGGATTTACATTTAATTACTGTGTTTTTTTACGTTTATTTAAAATCGAGCTATCTATAGATTTACTTTTGTATATTTTTAGTATACATTGTAACATATATAATTTTCTTACGGATAACAGGTCAGCATCTTGATATAATTAGTATCATATAGACGATTTTTGCTTAACATATATTTAATTATTGCTCTCTGTACTCGTTCTATGCTTAGGAATTGAATTTTAAAAGTACACCCCCAGATTTTTATACAAAGAATATAGAAGGATAGATTGTATCAGTGATATTTATCACTTAATAAGTTTTATATCACAGGTAAAGGTAACTATAACATAAATTATCAAAAAGCTAATTAACGGAAATATTTTATTGTAACTATATAATAAAAAAAAGGATCCCACTCTATCACACTATCTTACGCGAGATCTTTTCACGTCTGAGGCATATTTTTAGGAATAGGAAGGAGGAAGACAGTGCAGTAAGATGCATGTTATGTATTAAAATACTAATTCATTTACAGTTTTCGTTTAATATGCAATCTATTTATACATCTATGTTCAGTACCATGTACTATATCAAGCGATAGACAAACCTTTTATCAATAGAATTCCTAAATAACTAACAGTAATTTAAATAAAGTAAAATCTTTTCTGGGTATTCGTCATATAAGAATAACAAATCTATTTCAAACATTATTTTAGATTTATAAATACTTCTTATTACATAATATCTCGTCATTTTAACATAGTTATTCTAATAATATTGTTAATTTATTTAGATTTTTCTGTTACACAGATATTTTCTATCCCATGTATCGTTGTAATTGCTTGTGATTTCAAATGAACCACGTCATTTTCTATTAAGGTATTTGCTTCGTTTTTGATTGTATTCCAACTAAATTCTATGTCTTCATTGTTAGTGAATTGAGAACAAATCACAAAACGTATAATATATCGGTTCCTAAAAGATCCACGGACCATGAATAGTTTCTTTTTCTTGGTTATGTTCTCAATCAGCTTTTTCGTAAGCTCATCACCTTGAACTAGTCTGAAGCAAACTAAACCCATCGATGGTTCCGGTTCAATAATAAATCTATCATCAGCTTTCATCAATTTTGCAAAATATTGTGCTAAACTTATCTGTCTTCTAATATAACTTCTTATACCTTCAGCTCCATAACTTTTCATTACAATCCATAATTTCAGTGCTCTGAATCTACGACCAAGTGGCATTTGCCAATGTCGATAGTCCGGTATTTTTATTTCAGAATCTACGTCTTCTAGATAAATTCTTTGCACGTCGAACGCATTAATAAGATCATAACTATCCCTAACCCACATGGCTGAGCAATCGAAATTCACGAGGAACCATTTATGGGCGTTAACATCGAAGGAGTCAACATATTCTATGCCATTCAACAAATGTCTGTATTCTGGACAAATCAAAGCTGACCCAGCATAAGCAGCGTCAACATGTAGCCAGACATTGTTTTCTCTACAAATGGGACCTATCTCATTCATTGCATCGAATGAACATACTCCTGTGGTGCCTAGATTGCAAACAACATAACATGGAATAAGTCCTTGAGCTTTATCTTCTTTCATCGCTTTCTTGACAGTTTCTCCACGTAGCCTTCCATTAATGTCTGATTTTAAAAGCCTCATCTTCATTGAACCTAGTACACCTGCCTTTTCCACTGCGGAGTTGCAGTGATCTGATGTATATGCTACAAATTTGATTTTAGCAAGATCTTCGTCTAAATCTGGATCTTGTTTTTTGAGCCTACGAATCATTTTATCTTTGGCTGCGAGAAGACCTACAAGAATTGCTTCGCTAGCGGAACCCTGAAATATTAAATTAAATTGGATTTTTAAATATACATAATTAATAAAGAACTTTGTCCATAGAACATCATTTCTTTCTATATCTGGAGAAGGGCGTTGTTAGCTGCGCTTAAGTTTATACCTTTGCAATTATCGTTGTTTCTACTTGTTGTTAGTAGTAGTAGTTTTTAGTCTTAGTCTTGCTAGTTCCAAAATAAAATTATTATTATTATTTGTTTTCAATTTGTGAGGCATGCTATCAAGGAACATAAACGTTTATTTTTCCAATGCCCGGAATGATTATTCATTCATTAGCCTTGGTAAAATGTTTTTCACTACCGGACGTTTTTATGTTTATTGATTTGTTATTGGTTAAACATTGTATTTTAAATACCCATCTAAAATTATTGAAGTTTATTATATTCTCCTAACAATACCATTGTGTTTTGAAGATAACCGTAGGATACCATTATCTCTTAAGGAGTTAGAGATAAATCTACCCATTATTTTTAGAATCTTCTTTCATTCTTCGTCGCTAAGAAAACCTAACTAACACCTATTATATTTTATTATATCATTAAATATGTGATTTATTAATAGGCGAAGAATTTCAATTTAGTGCATTTATAAACATTTTTAGTGCATGATGAGAAGTGCAGTCCCATACGCAAAATCAAAGGCATCACAGGAGGTTACTAGCCTTAAGTTAGCCGGTTTTTTCGAGCTTCCAGGATATGAGTACCAATCGTGTTATCCTGGAAGCACCACGCAAGGAAGTGTATTCCAGTGTTTGATTGTGGGTGGGAAAGAACACCGCACTTTTGAGGAGCCATACATCTACATGGTGACGACGATAATTCAGCTTTGGCGTGAGGGGTGAAGGCTATATTGTGTGGCAGTGATCCGCTCTCTCGTCCACTCTCTATGATAATAAATAAGGTAGAATAATTGCTACAAGAGACCATCGATGGTGTAATCAATGATGGTGGTGGCAGCACAGGTACATCACTTCGTCAAAGAGTGTGTAACGAATGACAACTTTTATACATTTAAGTTTACTAAACAAATTTCCAATTGCAACTTTGAATCAATGTTCCTTATCATTTTGCCGGTATTGTGTACAAAGTATTATTTTATCAAAAACCTCAATAATAAATTTTAATATTTTTTTTTCTGTTTATGACTTCTGTATAATATATATTCTAGATTACTTTACTTGTAAAACTCCACCGCCGGGTCCAGAATGGCTGTTTAAGAACTCCTCAGGCAGACCTAAGAGTTTTGCCAGCCAGTCCATTGACACCACTTCCAACTCAGTGCATACTGGGCTTGCTATCTGTAATGTAGTTTTAAATATCAAATGTATATATATAAACAACAAAATGGATATACCGTAGCATATAAAAAAATAGTATTTTATATACGTGGACTAGACAATTAACAAACCATTTACTACAGTTGTAACTATATTTTAAAACAACTAAGGGATCGTATGATACTGCCATTTTTTGCTAAAAATTCTAACATTTTGTATTATTAGGTAAATATATATTTCAGGCCCATATTCCAGCCATTTCACGAAAAGGTTATTTATTTAAGTTTGTGGTAGACCACTGTGAAGGCATTTTGAATTGATTCTTGAGAAGGAAATGTTAAACTATTGAAAAAATTTCCATACAGCATTAGTAATGGTAGTCGGTTGGGGTCAGATGTCAGAGGGTTTCTAAATGAAGGCACTGTCGATATAAATCGGTTTTTCGAGCCGTGTGAGTTAAAAGGCAAAAGGCATAAAAGGCCTTTATTTTCACATAATTGATTCCTTTAGAATCCTTTTTATGTCATTTCTAATATACTATATGCTACTACCGCATTGGAAACAAATGGCGCTCTGAGAGAGAAGAAGCGGCGCAAGAAACTCTCCCAGCATTCTTTTTTTGCGCTCTTTTTAATTAAAATATACAATATTGTGCTGCCATTGCTATTGCTATAAAATAATTATAATATAGTCCCAGCCTGTCCGATCACTTAGATATTCAGCTGTGGAGCAATAGGATTTACGACAGAGGCATTTATTTATTAATAAAACATTTAAATTTATTTATAGAAAATGCCTGAACAGTGGCTGGGACTTTATTATAAAAGTGTATAGCCTATATACCCTTAAAGCTCTTATGAAGCCTACTTGAATTAGTGAACGTAGTGTTTAAATTCTCTTTGAGAATTAGTTACAAGCAATCCCTTATTTCGAGTGTTATAATAATGAAAATCACTGTTAACAGCAAAAGGGTGACGATTTTTGTGAACGTATATTAAATTTTCATAAATGTACTGACAATGAACAGTCATGATATTTATTTCTTTAAATTTTCTTTGAGAGACTGTCTAGTTATAATGAAGCATCGATGGTGAGGATTGATTAGCGACTCGGGATTGTCTCACTATATAATATTGACACACTTTTTACACAAATTATCTTGCCCCAAATTAAGCATATATAGCCTGTGGTTATGGGTTGCAAGACAACGATATATTTAATACAATATACTTACATAAACATACATAAATACATGTAAACATACATAAATACATTTAAACATCCATGACTCGGAAACAAACATCCATATTCATCATATAAATGCTTGCACTATGAATGTCATCTTCGTTCACTCGAAGTTCAGTACAAAAGTCTTGTGCAGTTTTTGCTAGACCGTATCTGAGGAAGCTGTAGAGAACCACACCATGAGGTTACCATCAAACAGCTACTATCACTTTTTTTTAGTACTCCTAAGCGTCGCTTTTGGGCTTTGGTACCAAGTGTGAACTGGAGTCAGCCTTTGCCATGTTCATTTGCAATTATCGTATAGAACTCACTTTTAATCTATACTAATATTATAAAGCTGCAGTGTTTGTTTGTTTGTTTGTTTAAACGCGCTAATCTCTGGTACTACTGATCCGATTCTGAATGATTCTTTCAGTGTTGGGTAGTCCATTTATCGAGGAAGGCTATAGGTTAGGTTTTTTTTTTCAAAATTAGGGATCCGTAATAAAATTGCTATTTTGTAACACAAGGTGTAAAATCGAAAACCTATTTTTGCGTGCGCTGCAAAAACTATTGACAATAGAACAAAATGATGTACAGGCTATAATATAGGCAATATTTTATTACTTATAAAACTATCGCGTGAATTATACTTTTTATGGCAAAACAACGTTTGCCGGGTCAGCTAGTCTTACATAACGATTAAATCCCCGTTCAATTTAGTACCAGTTTCAATCACAATTATTTTCTTTAAACTTTCGTCACCTCTGCACATCCTGTGGCCAAAATATGAAAGAATACATTGTCTGAATATTGTTCACCACAAGTGAGTTTTTATTCGGAGCAGGTGCATTGGTGCGTTTCGATTTCGATTTTCAATACATTTTATAATAAACTAGCTGACCCGACAGACGTTGTTCTGTATATAATAAATAAAATAATGTTTTTATATGAAGTTGTCAATAATATATAATAACATCAAAAATTGTTTCACAGCAGAACTGTCAAACCGTGCGTCAATAAATTCTCTCATAGAAATTATGTATGGACACTTCAAAGGAAAAACAAATTTGTTGTTTTTATTTAATTTTGCAGCATTTTCCTATTTATTCACCTTTTAAACATTCCCTGGGCTTCCACAAATAATTCAAGACCAAAATTAACCAAATCGGACTAGCCGTTCTCGAGTTTTAGCGAGACTAACGAACAGCAATACATTTATATAT
>CATIXQ010000031.1:538934-550376 GCA_949711755.1 Leptidea juvernica
ATATATATATATATATATATATATAGATAGATTAAATTATACATTACCCAAGTGAAGCCCATGATGCCAATACCGTCGCTAAGAAGACCGCCAATTATACTGGCAAACGAGGTTCCAGTGGGGTAGTATGCGTGAAATTGTGGTGAATGCCAGTTTGTTATCTGAAAACAAATACAATAAACAATTTAATAAATGATTTGAAATCCAAAATGTAAGAATAGAATATTAATACATATATTTTTTATAATAGGTCACAATAACATAATATATTTGATAAATGTAGAAGCTACTCTGTTCGTAAAGGGGTTTTGACATGTGGAGAAGAACTAATAAGAAACTCCTGGCCCAGCTTTTAAATAATGTTATAACAAAATTGATCTATTATACGATTTTAGGTGGCCTGACAAGAACCAGACAAGAATCATGCATTCTCTATAATATTATCTATTTAGCTTACTAGCCTTCTTTGTCAAAGAAGCTATAATGTATTTCTTGAATTTGTGCTCACTGAGACCTAGTATAATGTCTGGTATTTTATTGTTAAATTGAATAGCATGACCTATAAGAGAGCTCTTAGCCCTGGCTAACCTAGTAACATGGCACGTACAGTTTACTGTTTCTTCATTCATTTATTTCCTCCACTGTCCACTGTTGGACAAAGGCCTCCCCCAGCGATCTTGACCAGATCATCGGTTCATATTGTAGGGGGCCTACTGACACCGCGATGGCCATTTGAGGACTTCATTGTACCAACAGCCACCTGTCCGTCGCGCTATGTGTCTGGCCCACTCCCACTTCAGTTTCACAATCATCTGGGCTATTTCTTGGATGGATTGTTTTATTTTTTTGATTAGATTATTAAATAATTAAAGTTTTTTTTATTATGAACAGAGCAACTTCTGCCGTACAATGTAGTATAATAAATGGCATTTATTTCCTCAAAATTGATTCCTTTAGAATTCTTTTTGATGTCATTTCTAATATACTGGATACTACTACCGCTTCAGAAACAAATGGCGCTCTGAGAAAGAAGAAGCGGCGCAAAAAACTCTCCCAGCATTCTTTTTTTGCGCTCTTTTTAATAAAAATATACAATATTGTATAACTAGTCCCAGGCTGTCAGATCACTTAGATATTCAGCTGTGGTGTATTAGAATTTACGACAGAGCCATTTTTTAATAAAACATTTAAATATATTTCTAGATAATGCCTGAACAGTGGCTGGGACTTTATTATAAAAGTGTATAAAGCTAGATATTAAAACAATTACCTACCCCAGGAATGACAACATCCTTGAAGTCTTGAAATATTTGTTGCCACGGTTCTGGCTGCTCAGGTGCATCTTTTGGTAATTTCTTGATAATATCTCCTGGCTGTACAGATGGTAAAACATCCCTGCAAAAATTATAATAAATAATTTATAATTACGTTCACAATATTTACAGGAAACCCTACTAAAGTTCCTACTTGTCTTTCTGGGTGTCGAAATTCAAGCCGATTCAAAAAAATTAAAAAATTAAATTGTCATTGTCAAAAGTCCCTTCCCTTCAAAATCTGCTTTTACAACAATTTTCCTAGTAATATCTAAGTTCTACCTATATTTTGATATAAAAATGTCACTAAAAAGCTCTCTATATAAAGGGTTTTCCAAATTTCTGATGATTTGGATGACAAACAGCCTTGAGATCAAAGCTGCCCAACATCAGTTAGCTCAATTTGAACTAACCAATGTGCTCAGGTTGTGTGACATATAATAGATGGTTTCTTGCGCCGCTTCTTCTCTCTCAGAGCGCCATTTGTTTCCGAAGCAGAACTAGTATCTAGTATATTAGAAATGACATCAAAAATAATTCTAAAGGAATCAATTTTGAGAAAATAAATGCCTTTTATGCCTTTTGATTTAAGACATGTAAAAGTGCTATTAATATGGTTTAGTTGCAGAATAAACATTTGAATTTGAATATGCTAAGAACAACAAAATATTGGCGTTTGTAGAAGAACAGTGCGTATTATGTCATTAAACTCAATTCTATTGTCATTGCATTGAAATAAACACTTACATAAGTTAAATTATTCAAATCAGCTAAGCTGATTCTAAGATTAATTTACACAAGCAAAAATTTGTATTCAAAATTTTGAAAATAGTTTCAAATAACTGTATTTATTACATCGGTCACATAACTACAAAACATATAAAATATTTTTTTATAGTAATATTTATAGAAATTTTACAATTCTAATATGCTTATGTATAAGTACCGCCTGTTTGTATTTATTTAAATAAAATAAAGGATTAAAACACGTGTACTTCTAAATAATTGTAATTACACGCGTGAATCAAAGAAAATACTACGCGTGTAAGTAATACAGTTTCCCCCTTATTCATAATAGTCTGCTAACTTAAAGCATTGCTAATTCTCACTCTGTCTTCTTCTATTGACCTAAGTCAGAATGAGAAAAAACACTCCTTAGCGGCTATTTAAAGTTAGCGGACCATTATTAATAAGGGGGTTTAAATATAAAGCTAATATAACCATTATAGTATTTCGTCTTAAACATTCCGTTGCTAATAAAACTTAACATACTACATTTTGATAAGCAGGGCGTTTCACTTTCCGTCAGGGTTTTACCTGCATGCTCGTCTCATAATTAAAAAAAAATATTCAGCTGATTTGACACTAGGTGGTAGTTCATTTATCGCGTGGAACTATTGTCCGTGGTAATTTTAATCGGAAAATCAATTGAGTATAGGTACGTAATTATTATTATTCCTGAGAATAATCCTTCAAAAATGATCTATATGTTATTACGTGTCGCGAAAAGTTAGGAACTCTTGCTAAAAAGATCTCGCGCACGAGATAATTAATATAAGTTTTGGCTTAGTAAATTGAATACGAAACAGTTTGGCTTTACTAGGAGACGTTCAACGGATTTTTGATGCCTGGGAGGAATCCTACAATGCATTTGGTATCCTCTGCAACATTCAACGCTGGTCAGGAAGCTATGTCACTATGGCAAAAAAAGGAACTGCGCTTGATCTTCTGTTTTCATATTTAAGCACTATTGTAATTCTATAACTAAGACGGTTGACGTGAATGGTAGGTCTGCTGGGACTCCTCTCAGTATGGGGGTACCTCAAGGGTCTATTCTTAGACCGTTACTTCACTGATATTCAAAGTGAAAGGAAACCAAGTTATCTATGAAGAGGTAATCGATATTTTATGAGACATTGTGTAATCGTGATGCTTAGCGCTAATAACCTTATGTTAAATAGCAAGAAAAAATTACCATTTTTATTTAAAATGTAGAAGCGAGTGTTTTGTTAAGAGAAGAGGTGATAAAACCGGTTAAATTTGCTACATTCCTTGGCATTACTCTTGACTATAAATTCCAGGATCCCTCATATTTAAGGATTGGCTAATATAATTAGTTCTGCTGCATACATGGTTAAAAAGATTAGACAACTGACATAGATACGGTGCGACTAGTATACTTTAGCTATTTTCATAGTATTATGTCCCATGGTTTATTGATTTGGGGCAATGCTGCCTATATTAATACGATATTTATGCTGCAGAAGAGGATAATTCAGTATTTATACCTAGGTGCTAAAGAATCATTGAGAGCAACATTAAGAAAAATAAACATTTTAACTGTTGTCTCCCAATTTATTCTTGATAATAATGTATGTACATTTACATATTAGTGAATGTGTTAGAAAATAATATTATAAAATCATTCGGAGTTACGTATTTGTTTGTTTTTTAACTCATTAACTTTGATTACACATTTGGATTTTTTTTATTAACAGAACAGTTTAGTTTTATGACTATTTATCAAATAATATCTGGACGACCGAGCCTTGCTTGGACATCTGGATTCGAACCGGGGTCTTCTGCTTTCGGGATCACCCAATGTCCCATCTAAGCTTTTATAGTCTTGTATATAGTGGCGAAATTTACCTTTGTATTCTAATATTATTGTAGCTGTTTCTCATTAAAACACGGATAAAACTACATTTTTTAAAATTGAAACCTAACTAGATCGATTTCTCGCTCCCGAAACTATCTGTAGGTATACTCAATTTCATTAAAATCGTTGGGGCCGTTTCCGAGATTCAGATTATATATATACAGGAATTGCTCGTTTAAAGGTATATGATAATATCTTATCTAGTCGGTTACATATATTACGCAAGTGACTATTAATTTTTCCTAACGTTGCGTAAACAGTAAATAAGGTGTTCATAATTCAATAATCTCACCATTACCTTATAAAAAACCATCTTATTATGTATTGCGTTGTTCATAATCATCTTGTGTAATTACTAGTCAATGTAACAATTATAAGTTGTTATTCAATTGATGGAACTTTTCAACATCATTGTTGCTGGATATTTTTTATTAACTTAGAAAACACGCCTAACAATTTTAAATCACCACTATATTTAATGCTTCTAACTTATGCATGGATTTTACGCACATAGTCCAAAATGTTAAGCATGCATATTATATTACCACTAGCTGACCCGACAGACGTTGTTGTGTATATAATAAATAAAATACTGTTTTTTATGAATTTGGCAATAATATTTCATAACATCATGAATTATTTCGTAAAATATGCTCCTTGTTGTTAAAATGATATTGTTTCACAGCAGAACTGTCAAACCGTGCGTCAATATTATTATCATATCTCTAATTATTATTATTATTATATCTCTCATAGAAAATATGTCCATACAAAACAAATGTTGGACACACGGACGAGTAAAAAAGAAGTATTTCGCGCCGTGATATTAGCAAGTGAAACAGTTACACGATTTTTTCTCCCTTAAATAATCATATATGGCTACAAATACTTATATAGTATCGTTTTTACACGTTTTGACAACGCACGACGGCATTTTTAAAATATTTTATTGAGACGCAAACTGATCTGTCACAGACGATGACAATTCTCATAATGGCCGCCTATCGGCCTGTAGTAGTGTAAGTGTGTGCATGGGGCTATGTATTTACACGTTAATCGGCTTGTTTTGGTGCTACACTGTTATGTAAGGTGACACGGAGTCCTTATTTTTTTACTAGTCCGTGATTGGACATAAAAATAATTATGGGTCCCAAACCGAAATAAAAACTATTCTATCTCTCAAGGACTAAACTGCACTCCATGAAGTAATCCCCATTAAAATCCGTTCATTTGTTTAGGAGTTCACTGGAAACAAACATCAGGACACTGGATTTATATATATATTAAGATAAGATTACGGCTCTGTATATATATATATATATATATATATATACATATATTGCTATGATGTAATGAATTATTTTTATTTACTTTAAAACACGAGTAACAATTTTGTTATGTTTATTTTAATTTGTATTTGTTTGGTGCTATTATGACTATTTATGACAGTAATCACGACCATCATGTTCACGTAGCATTCTTCCACAAACAATGAATTCAAGATCTAAAGGTCGATGCATCCAATATATAATTTAATTTATACAGTTTATTTAAAAAAAGAAAATATGAAATATTTTATATTTAAAACGCTTTTTGACTTTGAACACTATTCATTTAATAGATGTAGCACCTAATAAACTAATGTATTAACTAATAACTTGTTATGTATATTACAGTTTTTTTTTTCTATCAAAATACGGAACGAGACGAGCAGGACGTTCAGCTGATGGTAATTGATACGCCCTGCCCATTACAATGCAGTTCCGCTCAGGATTCTTGAAAAGCCTAAAAATTCTGAGTTTCACTACAATTGCGGCCGTCACCTTAATACTTATACTAAAATTACGGCCGACGTAAAATGTTAAGTCTTATTTGCCCAGTAATTTCACTAGCTACGGCGCCCTTCAGACCGAAACGCAGTAAAGTTTACACATTACTGAAATTGATATATTTTCATTAAATATACAAAAATATAAGAAAATAGATGATATTATACTCAATTTAAAAAATTAATAACTGTGTCCTGTTCTTAACTATACTCTTATAACTGTTTAAATTTTCGTTTTGTATATTGTAATTTTGTAGTTTTTACTTTTGGTTTAAAATATCTATGTTGTTTTTTGTTATGCATTATTGTCCATTGTAAACATCATTAGTATTTAATTTATGGAACTGTTTTGTCTTCTAGTTTATATATATTTGTAACTCACTATTGTAAAAGACTGTTTTGTTCCTGAATAAATAAATAAATAAATTACTGCTTCACGGCTGAAATAGGCGCCTTTGTGATACCCATACTCTAGCCGGCATCCTGTGCAAAGGAGCCTTTACTGGTGGTAAAAGAAAAAGAGTGGCCATTAAGTTTCTTGCATGTTCCTCTCTCGAGCTCTACCTTTTTAGTAATTTAAATTAAATATTTATGAAGATTCGAAAGCGCTTATAGAGTTTATGTCTATTTGAATTAAATTTATTTGTAGTTATGGCTCTATCGGCCGTTCCCAATATTCAGTGTATCTCTTACTTGAGATAAAAATCGTAACTATCGTTGACTTTTCTGTCCCAATAAACTTATCGACAGTAACTCACCTTATCCGTACACGCTGTCTGTCAATGGGACGACGTATAGCTTGCCAGCGATAGAAGTTTGTATGGAAATTGTAATTCACGCGTCCCAATATAAGGCGATAAGAATGACTTATCCGGTATATTGGTACAGCTTCAGATTATTGACATTGACAGATATTGACAGTAGAAGGTTTATTTATATCTATCTGCAGATAGTATATTGGGAACGGCCGTTAAAGGTTCAACTAGCCTTTCGACTTCAGCCTTCGGGAATTACTTCATTGATTTTTATTTATCACAATTCAAAATTAAGATGGGTTCTAATAAACAAAGCGATTAATTACATCATAATATGTTTGAAAAACCATCTAACTACAAATAATTTATTACTACGAATAAATTATAATTCGTATTAGAAATATTTTAAATTAATTTAAAAAAAAAAATGTTTGCCATCACAATTAATATGCTGACAAGCAAAAGAAAATGTAATAAATGAATTATTAAATTTTAAAGTTATTCATATACTTATCATGCATTTATTTCTCTGTAATTAACTGTTTTTATATAAAAACTAACTATGGCCTCGTACAGCAAAAGATAGGACAGAATGGAAATCTTTGCAGGAGGCCTTTGTCGGAAGACAAGCTGTACCACAGTCAAGACCGATAGTATTTAGAGGCACTTTTTTTTTACTTTATTTTAGTACCTAGTATGTAAAATTAGTACAGCAATAAAGGCTTTTTATTTTTATTTTATCTATCTATATATATACTCGAGAACGCCTGGACCGATTTGGCAAATTTAGGTCTTGAATTATTTGTGGAAGTCCAGAGGAGGTTTAAAAGGTGAATAAATAGGAAAATGCTGCTAAATTAAATAAAAACAACAAATTTGTTTTTCTTTTGATGTGTCCATACATAATTTCTATGAGAGAATTTATTGACGCACGGTTTGACAGTTCTGCTGTGAAACAATTTCATTACGACAGCAGGGTGCATATTTTACAAAGTAATTTTTGATGTTATAATATATTATTGACAAATTCATATAAAAACATTATTTTATTTATTATATACAGAACAACGTCTGTCGGGTCAGCCAGTTATTATATAAAAACCACAGTGTATACTAACGAGTAATACATTTCCATAAAATCGAAATTAAAAGTAAATAAACGATAAAACTAATCTAAATTACCTGTCCCTTATAGTGTCATAATAATTGGCCAAAAAATCAATCGCCTCTCTACCGAACTCCCGAAACTGTTTTGAATCCATCTCACCACTCACTTGAAAAGGAATACACGGAACCAATAAAATAAGTGAATAATATAAAGTGCGAACAAATTAAGAATACGTAAAACATGCACGATTTATACAAGCTGTTTCGAACGACGAGAAGCAAGACAATGGTTAAGATGTTTCATGAGAAGTGGCTTTATACTCGCTGACCCGGCTTTCTAGTTTTTGCCCGTACAAAATATACAGGCAATATTACCGCGCACTTCCATCTGCAGTCTTTACTTTATTTATTCATCTGAATGAAATGATGTGATGAAACTAGATAGTTGCATCAATAACACATCATTATCACTACAGTAACAAAGTCTTATTTATTTGATTGATTTATTTTATTTATTCAATAAAATGCAGGTAGAATATATTGAAAACAATTTTTGATGAGCCTTATACATTTTACCAGTGTAACTGGTGTTTGTATATTACATTAAATTTAATTAAATAAAGAAACAGAAACAAGATAGGATTAAAATGTTAAGTTATTACATAAAACTTATACAAACAAAGCATAAAAATAAAATAAAAGTAATGATTAAAATGTCAATGTAATAAAAGTCCAAATCCAATTATTGTCAATAACTTTAAAATATCCTTAACCATAAGGTAGTCCTTAATTTAAGATAAGATTATCATTATATAATTCAATAATATAATAATATTTCAATATTATACTAGCATTTGTTAATGAGCAACTCATGAGTTCTCCTTTTAAATTTATTACAACTATAACAAAGCCTTCCGCCGCGTCGATTTTCATGCTATTTTCACCAATGGATAGTGTTGTCCTCGAGGAAGGTTTTAGTATACAATTTGTTAAGTTTTTGTATACATTAACGATATTTATTGAAGGTGTCGTAAATTATGAGCCGTCTGGGAGTTTTCAACGAAAACGCTGTCTAAACCTTTTGAGATATAAAAAAAATATGGTAGAATTGTGTATCTTATGTTGTCTACAGAAAAGTCCGCGACGGCATATGTCTATCTCGGATAACATACTATATCAATTTTAATACTTTAAATAGTTGTCATTAATGAAGCAGTAATGTAAAAGCTGCTTACACAAATACGATATTGATCCTTATCATTTGTTTACTATTATAAAATCTTTCAGAAATACGTTAAAAATTAATAAAAATTTTAATTAATTAATAAAGATAGTTAATGAAATAAAGACTTAATATGCAAATAAAGATACTCTTTATTATAAAAGTTAAAGGGTATATGATTATTTTAAATTATATAAGGATTTATCAAAAAAGCATAACAATGTCGAACAATTAATTAATGAATTGAAAATTGAGATGACTAAAGAATTAATTGGTAAATATAGATACTCTTTAATACTTTAAAGGATATATGATTATTTTAATAAATATTTGGATTTATCAAATATGCATAACAATTTTGAACAATTTATTAATAATAATTATTTAATAAAATCAAGTATTAACAGATATTCTTTAATATTAACGTTAAAGGGTATATGATTATTTTAATTAATATTAAGATTAATCAATTAAGCATAACAATGTTGAACTATTTATTAATAATAATAAATTAATGAAATAAAGAGTTAAAACGCAAATAAAGATACTCTCTAATATTAACATTAAAGGGTATATGATTATTTTAATTAATATCAGGATTTATCAAATAAGAATATTAATAGTGTTGAAAAATTTATTAATAAGAATAAATTAATAAAATAAAGAGTTGACCGGCAAATATAGATACTCCTTAATATAAAAGGTAAAGGGTATATGATAATTTTAATTAATAATATAAGGATTTATCAAATATGCTTAACAATGTTGAACAATTTATTGACAATAATAAATTAATGAAATAAAGAATTAATTGGCAAATAACAGATACTCTTTAACATAAATGTTTAAACGTTTTATAATTATAATGATATATATTATTTTAGTTAATGTTAGGATTCATCAAATTGAAATTCAAATATTGCGAAATAAGATATGATATCAATTTTAGGACAGTTAATAACCCCTGAAAATAAAATGAAGAAAGAAATAGATAGACGCATTTGTAATATATGGAAAAGGTACTGGTCTTTGAGTGAAATTTTGAAAAACCCTGAAATATCAATATCTATACTATATAATAATATATAGCTGCAGTGTTTGTTTGTTTGAACGCGCTAATCTCTGGTACTACTGGTCCGATTTGAATTATTATTTCAGTGTTGGGTAGTCCATTTATCGAGGAAGGCTATAGGCTATATTGTAACACAAGGTGTAAAATCGAAAACTTATTTTTGCGTGCGCTGCAAAAACTATTGACAATAGAACAAAATGATGTACAGGCTATAATATAGGCAATATTTTATTACTTATAAAACTATCGCGTGAATTATACTTTTTATGGCAAAACAACGTTTGCCGGGACAGCTAGTATAGAAATAAAAAGAAAAGTCTATACCTAACACGCAGTTCCGGGTTAACCACGCAATAAGAGTAGCAATTGCTACGGGCCCCGCGTGAACGGGGGCCCCGCATATTTAAACCCACTCATCCTGAGTGTAAATTATTTGAGTGAAACTTATTAAGATGTAGTATATTGAATTTACCTGATGTCACAAAAACGTGAAACGTTAGGTAAGATTTAACTTTTCCAACTATTTCCAATATCAAAACACCAAATCAAGGGCTTTTTGAAAGAGTTTGCTACCGGCCCCGCGCTTGCTTAATCCGGCACACATTTTATTTATGATATCAATTATTGAAAGACAAAAACCACCACCCATTCGTAAAAGTATACCTCAAACCTGAGAAGAACGGGCGCAAGAAACTCAGCGGACTTTTTGTTTCATCAAACTATGGTTACAATGTAATATCGTACTATAAAATTTTAAATTTTTTATTATTTAATAGCCTGAAGCGGTCGCTTTTCGTAAAACATTTGTTGTGAACATTGTCTAGGATCTTATTGTAAAATTATATACAAGAGACTTACTAACTCGACTATGCCGAGTAGTAAGCATTATGGGTGTTTGTTCTTGGTGTTAATATTTCATATCCTCTAACCATATCTTAATTTTTTTAATTAATGCATCTCTTGTATATTTTTTTTGTAAATGGTTTAGTTACAATATTATATATAATATTAAATAATAAATACCAACACTTAAACTGGGTACATTTTTTATTACACGAATATCTTCTAGAAATTTGCTAATGTTGGAGTCATAGCCCACAAATATAGTTGAGGGAAGAGATAGCTTTCGTCGAGCTCCTTAATATTGAAAAACTAGTTTTTTTTAAATTAAAATATATTTAAAATTTAATCATAAAGCCGTTTTGATTTACAGTGTGTATTTTTATGAATAACTAGCGCCTTAATATCGCATTAATTAGCTCGTTACTGTGTTTGAATCGTTATTTTGTTATTGTGATGTATCACTGTGTCCTCAAACTATTAGATTATTGTATTATTAACCATCAATTCTGTATAAAATCGACATATTCATACCGGCCATAAATAATAATTAATAGTAGTCTTTTTTACTTTTGACCGGATAATTAATTAGTACTAAGCTTTTTATTTAACCTATCTCTCATGTCAGTGGCATAATGAACAGATA